>JBBDGP010005596.1:0-55357 GCA_037952835.1 Lithobates septentrionalis
TCTTCTTCTATCCTACGTTCCCTCACAACTACTACGGTCACCCTCTTCTTCTATCCTACGTTCCCTCACAACTACTACGGTCACCCTCTTCTTCTATCCTACGTTCCCTCACAACTACTACGGTCACCCTCTTCTTCTATCCTACATTCCCTCACAACTACTACGGTCACCCTCTTCTTCTATCCTACGTTCCCTCACAACTACTACGGTCACCCTCTTCTTCTATCCTACGTTCCCTCACAACTACTACGGTCACCCTCTTCTTCTATCCTACGTTCCCTCACAACTACTACGGTCACCCTCTTCTTCTATCCTACGTTCCCTCACAGCTACTACGGTCACCCTCTTCTTCTATCCTACGTTCCCTCACAACTACTACGGTCACCCTCTTCTTCTATCCTACGTTCCCTCACAACTACTACGGTCACCCTCTTCTTCTATCCTACGTTCCCTCACAACTACTACGGTCACCCTCTTCTTCTATCCTACGTTCCCTCACAACTACTACGGTCACCCTCTTCTTCTATCCTACGTTACCTCACAACTACTACGGTCACCCTCTTCTTCTATCCTACGTTCCCTCACAACTACTACGGTCACCCTCTTCTTCTATCCTACGTTCCCTCACAACTACTACGGTCACCCTCTTCTTCTATCCTACGTTCCCTCACAGCTACTACGGTCACCCTCTTCTTCTATCCTACGTTCCCTCACAACTACTACGGTCACCCTCTTCTTCTATCCTACATTCCCTCACAACTACTACGGTCACCCTCTTCTTCTATCCTACGTTCCCTCACAACTACTACGGTCACCCTCTTCTTCTATCCTACCTTCCCTCACAACTACTACGGTCACCCTCTTCTTCTATCCTACGTTCCCTCACAACTACTACGGTCACCCTCTTCTTCTATCCTACGTTCCCTCACAGCTACTACGGTCACCCTCTTCTTCTATCCTATGTTCCCTCACAACTACTACGGTCACCCTCTTCTTCTATCCTACGCTCCCTCACAACTACTACGGTCACCCTCTTCTTCTATCCTACGTTCCCTCACAACTACTACGGTCACCCTCTTCTTCTATCCTACGTTCCCTCACAACTACTACGGTCACCCTCTTCTTCTATCCTACGTTCCCTCACAACTACTACGGTCACCCTCTTCTTCTATCCTATGTTCCCTCACAACTACTACGGTCACCCTCTTCTTCTATCCTACGTTCCCTCACAACTACTACGGTCACCCTCTTCTTCTATCCTACGTTCCCTCACAACTACTACGGTCACCCTCTTTTTCTATCCTATGTTCCCTCACAACTACTACGGTCACCCTCTTCTTCTATCCTACGTTCCCTCACAACTACTACTGTCACCCTCTTCTTCTATCCTACGTTCCCTCACAACTACTACAGTCACCCTCTTCTTCTATCCTACGTTCCCTCACAACTACTACGGTCACCCTCTTCTTCTATCCTACGTTCCCTCACAGCTACTACGGTCACCCTCTTCTTCTATCCTACGTTCCCTCACAACTACTACGGTCACCCTCTTCTTCTATCCTATGTTCCCTCACAACTAATATGGTCACCCTCTTCTTCTATCCTACGTTCCCTCACAGCTACTACGGTCACCCTCTTCTTCTATCCTACGTTCCCTCACAGCTACTACGGTCACCCTCTTCTTCTATCCTACGTTCCCTCACAACTACTACGGTCACCCTCTTCTTCTATCCTACGTTCCCTCACAACTACTACGGTCACCCTCTTCTTCTATCCTATGTTCCCTCACAACTACTACGGTCACCCTCTTCTTCTATCCTACGTTCCCTCACAGCTACTACGGTCACCCTCTTGTTCTATCCTACGTTCCCTCACAGCTACTACGGTCACCCTCTTCTTCTATCCTACGTTCCCTCACAACTACTACGGTCACCCTCTTCTTCTATCCTACATTCCCTCACAGCTACTACGGTCACCCTCTTGTTCTATCCTACGTTCCCTCACAACTACTACGGTCACCCTCTTCTTCTATCCTACGCTCCCTCACAACTACTACTGTCACCCTCTTCTTCTATCCTACGTTCCCTCACAGCTACTACGGTCACCCTCTTCTTCTATCCTACGTTCCCTCACAGCTACTACGGTCACCCTCTTCTTCTATCCTACGTTCCCTCACAACTACTACGGTCACCCTCTTCTTCTATCCTACGTTCCCTCACAGCTACTACGGTCACCCTCTTCTATCCTACGTTCCCTCACAACTACTACGGTCACCCTCTTCTATCCTACGTTCCCTCACAACTACTACTGTCACCCTCTTCTTCTATCCTACGTTCCCTCACAACTACTACGGTCACCCTCTTCTTCTATCCTACGTTCCCTCACAACTACTACTGTCACCCTCTTCTTCTATCCTACGTTCCCTCACAACTACTACAGTCACCCTCTTCTTCTATCCTACGTTCCCTCACAACTACTACGGTCACCCTCTTCTTCTATCCTACGTTCCCTCACAACTAATACGGTCACCCTCTTCTTCTATCCTACGTTCCCTCACAGCTACTACGGTCACCCTCTTCTTCTATCCTACGTTCCCTCACAACTACTACGGTCACCCTCTTCTTCTATCCTACGTTCCCTCACAGCTACTACGGTCACCCTCTTCTTCTATCCTACGTTCTCTCACAACTACTACGGTCACCCTCTTCTTCTATCCTACGTTCCCTCACAACTACTACGGTCACCCTCTTCTTCTATCCTATGTTCCCTCACAACTACTACGGTCACCCTCTTCTTCTATCCTACGTTCCCTCACAGCTACTACGGTCACCCTCTTGTTCTATCCTACGTTCCCTCACAGCTACTACGGTCACCCTCTTCTTCTATCCTACGTTCCCTCACAACTACTACGGTCACCCTCTTCTTCTATCCTACGTTCCCTCACAACTACTACGGTCACCCTCTTCTTCTATCCTACGTTCCCTCACAACTACTACGGTCACCCTCTTCTTCTATCCTACGTTCCCTCACAACTACTACGGTAACCCTCTTCTTCTATCCTATGCTCCCTCACAACTACTACGGTCACCCTCTTCTTCTATCCTACGTTCCCTCACAACTACTACGGTCACCCTCTTCTTCTATCCTACGTTCCCTCACAACTACTACGGTCACCCTCTTCTTCTATCCTACATTCCCTCACAACTACTACGGTCACCCTCTTCTTCTATCCTACGTTCCCTCACAACTACTACGGTCACCCTCTTCTTCTATCCTACGTTCCATCACAACTACTACGGTCACCCTCTTCTTCTATCCTACGTTCCCTCACAGCTACTACGGTCACCCTCTTCTTCTATCCTACGTTCCCTCACAACTACTACGGTCACCCTCTTCTTCTATCCTACGTTCCCTCACAGCTACTACGGTCACCCTCTTCTTCTATCCTACGTTCCCTCACAACTACTACGGTCACCCTCTTCTTCTATCCTACCTTCCCTCACAGCTACTACGGTCACCCTCTTCTTCTATCCTACGTTCCCTCACAGCTACTACGGTCACCCTCTTCTTCTATCCTACCTTCCCTCACAGCTACTACGGTCACCCTCTTCTTCTATCCTACGTTCCCTCACAGCTACTACGGTCACCCTCTTCTTCTATCCTACGCTCCCTCACAACTACTACTGTCACCCTCTTCTTCTATCCTACGTTCCCTCACAACTACTACGGTCACCCTCTTCTTCTATCCTACGTTCCCTCACAGCTACTACGGTCACCCTCTTCTTCTATCCTACGTTCCCTCACAGCTACTACGGTCACCCTCTTCTTCTATCCTACGTTCCCTCACAGCTACTACGGTCACCCTCTTCTTCTATCCTACGTTCCCTCACAGCTACTACGGTCACCCTCTTCTTCTATCCTACGTTCCCTCACAACTACTACGGTCACCCTCTTCTTCTATCCTACGTTCCCTCACAACTACTACTGTCACCCTCTTCTTCTATCCTACGTTCCATCACAACTACTACAGTCACCCTCTTCTTCTATCCTACGTTCCCTCACAACTACTACGGTCACCCTCTTCTTCTATCCTACGTTCCCTCACAACTACTACGGTCACCCTCTTCTATCCTACGTTCCCTCACAACTACTACGGTCACCCTCTTCTTCTATCCTACGTTCCCTCACAACTACTACGGTCACCCTCTTCTTCTATCCTACGTTCCCTCACAACTACTACGGTCACCCTCTTCTTCTATCCTACGTTCCCTCACAGCTACTACGGTCACCCTCTTCTTCTATCCTACGTTCCCTCACAGCTACTACGGTCACCCTCTTCTTCTATCCTACATTCCCTCACAGCTACTACGGTCACCCTCTTCTTCTATCCTACGTTCCCTCACAACTACTACGGTCACCCTCTTCTTCTATCCTACGTTCCCTCACAGCTACTACGGTCACCCTCTTCTTCTATCCTACGTTCCCTCACAGCTACTACGGTCACCCTCTTCTTCTATCCTACGTTCCCTCACAGCTACTACGGTCACCCTCTTCTTCTATCCTACGTTCCCTCACAACTACTACTGTCACCCTCTTCTTCTATCCTACGTTCCCTCACAACTACTACGGTCACCCTCTTCTTCTATCCTACGTTCCCTCACAACTACTACGGTCACCCTCTTCTTCTATCCTACGTTCCCTCACAACTACTACGGTCACCCTCTTCTTCTATCCTATGTTCCCTCACAAGTACTACGGTCACCCTCTTCTTCTATCCTACCTTCCCTCACAACTACTACGGTCACCCTCTTCTTCTATCCTACGTTCCCTCACAACTACTACGGTCACCCTCTTCTTCTATCCTACGTTCCCTCACAACTACTACGGTCACCCTCTTCTTCTATCCTATGCTCCCTCACAACTACTACGGTCACCCTCTTCTTCTATCCTACGTTCCCTCACAACTACTACGGTCACCCTCTTCTTCTATCCTATGTTCCCTCACAACTACTACGGTCACCCTCTTCTTCTATCCTACGTTCCCTCACAACTACTACGGTCACCCTCTTCTTCTATCCTACGTTCCCTCACAACTACTACGGTCACCCTCTTCTTCTATCCTACCTTCCCTCACAACTACTACGGTCACCCTCTTCTTCTATCCCCTACGTTCCCTCACAACTACTACGGTCACCCTCTTCTTCTATCCTACGTTCCCTCACAACTACTACGGTCACCCTCTTCTTCTATCCTATGCTCCCTCACAGCTACTACGGTCACCCTCTTGTTCTATCCTACGTTCCCTCACAGCTACTACGGTCACCCTCTTCTTCTATCCTAAGCTCCCTCACAACTACTACGGTCACCCTCTTCTTCTATCCTAAGCTCCCTCACAACTACTACGGTCACCCTCTTCTTCTATCCTACGTTCCCTCACAACTACTACGGTCACCCTCTTCTTCTATCCTATGCTCCCTCACAGCTACTACGGTCACCCTCTTCTTCTATCCTACGTTCCCTCACAACTACTACGGTCACCCTCTTCTTCTATCCTACGTTCCTCACAACTACTACGGTCACCCTCTTCTATCCTACGTTCCCTCACAACTACTACTGTCACCCTCTTCTTCTATCCTACGTTCCCTCACAGCTACTACGGTCACCCTCTTCTTCTATCCTACGTTCCCTCACAGCTACTACGGTCACCCTCTTCTTCTATCCTACGTTCCCTCACAACTACTACGGTCACCCTCTTCTTCTATCCTACGCTCCATCACAACTACTACGGTCACCCTCTTCTTCTATCCTACGCTCCATCACAACTACTACGGTCACCCTCTTCTTCTATCCTAGCTCCCTCACAACTACTACGGTCACCCTCTTCTTCTATCCTACGCTCCCTCACAGCTACTACGGTCACCCTCTTCTTCTATCCTACGCTCCCTCACAACTACTACTGTCACCCTCTTCTTCTATCCTACGTTCCCTCACAACTACTACGGTCACCCTCTTCTTCTATCCTACGTTCCCTCACAACTACTACTGTCACCCTCTTCTTCTATCCTACGTTCCCTCACAACTACTACTGTCACCCTCTTCTTCTATCCTACGTTCCCTCACAACTACTACGGTCACCCTCTTCTTCTATCCTATGCTCCCTCACAACTACTACGGTCACCCTCTTCTTCTATCCTACGTTCCCTCACAACTACTACGGTCACCCTCTTCTTCTATCCTACGTTCCCTCACAGCTACTACGGTCACCCTCTTCTTCTATCCTACGTTCCCTCACAACTACTACGGTCACCTTCTTCTTCTATCCTAAGCTCCCTCACAACTACTACGGTCACCCTCTTCTTCTATCCTACGTTCCCTCACAACTACTACGGTCACCCTCTTCTTCTATCCTACGTTCCCTCACAACTACTACGGTCACCCTCTTCTTCTATCCTACGTTCCCTCACAGCTACTACGGTCACCCTCTTCTTCTATCCTACGTTCCCTCACAGCTACTACGGTCACCCTCTTCTTCTATCCTACATTCCCTCACAGCTACTACGGTCACCCTCTTCTTCTATCCTACGTTCCCTCACAGCTACTACGGTCACCCTCTTCTTCTATCCTACGTTCCCTCACAGCTACTACGGTCACCCTCTTCTTCTATCCTACGTTCCCTCACAGCTACTACGGTCACCCTCTTCTTCTATCCTACGTTCCCTCACAGCTACTACGGTCACCCTCTTCTTCTATCCTACGTTCCCTCACAACTACTACTGTCACCCTCTTCTTCTATCCTACGTTCCCTCACAACTACTACGGTCACCCTCTTCTTCTATCCTACGTTCCCTCACAACTACTACGGTCACCCTCTTCTTCTATCCTATGTTCCCTCACAAGTACTACGGTCACCCTCTTCTTCTATCCTACCTTCCCTCACAACTACTACGGTCACCCTCTTCTTCTATCCTACGTTCCCTCACAACTACTACGGTCACCCTCTTCTTCTATCCTACGTTCCCTCACAACTACTACGGTCACCCTCTTCTTCTATCCTATGCTCCCTCACAACTACTACGGTCACCCTCTTCTTCTATCCTACGTTCCCTCACAACTACTACGGTCACCCTCTTCTTCTATCCTATGTTCCCTCACAACTACTACGGTCACCCTCTTCTTCTATCCTACGTTCCTCACAACTACTACGGTCACCCTCTTCTTCTATCCTACGTTCCCTCACAACTACTACGGTCACCCTCTTCTTCTATCCTACGTTCCCTCACAACTACTACGGTCACCCTCTTCTTCTATCCTAAGCTCCCTCACAACTACTACGGTCACCCTCTTCTTCTATCCTATGCTCCCTCACAGCTACTACGGTCACCCTCTTGTTCTATCCTACGTTCCCTCACAGCTACTACGGTCACCCTCTTCTTCTATCCTACGTTCCCTCACAACTACTACGGTCACCCTCTTCTTCTATCCTATGTTCCCTCACAACTACTACGGTCACCCTCTTCTTCTATCCTACGTTCCCTCACAACTACTACGGTCACCCTCTTCTTCTATCCTATGCTCCCTCACAACTACTACGGTCACCCTCTTCTTCTATCCTACGTTCCCTCACAACTACTACTGTCACCCTCTTCTTCTATCCTACGTTCCCTCACAACTACTACAGTCACCCTCTTCTTCTATCCTACGTTCCCTCACAACTACTACGGTCACCCTCTTCTTCTATCCTACGCTCCCTCACAACTACTACGGTCACCCTCTTCTTCTATCCTACGTTCCCTCACAACTACTACGGTCACCCTCTTCTTCTATCCTACGTTCCCTCACAGCTACTACGGTCACCCTCTTCTTCTATCCTACGCTCCCTCACAGCTACTACGGTCACCCTCTTCTTCTATCCTACGCTCCCTCACAACTACTACTGTCACCCTCTTCTTCTATCCTACGTTCCCTCACAACTACTACGGTCACCCTCTTCTTCTATCCTACGTTCCCTCACAACTACTACTGTCACCCTCTTCTTCTATCCTACGTTCCCTCACAACTACTACAGTCACCCTCTTCTTCTATCCTACGTTCCCTCACAACTACTACGGTCACCCTCTTCTTCTATCCTACGTTCCCTCACAGCTACTACGGTCACCCTCTTCTTCTATCCTACGCTCCCTCACAGCTACTACGGTCACCCTCTTCTTCTATCCTACGCTCCCTCACAACTACTACTGTCACCCTCTTCTTCTATCCTACGTTCCCTCACAACTACTACGGTCACCCTCTTCTTCTATCCTACGTTCCCTCACAACTACTACGGTCACCCTCTTCTTCTATCCTACGTTCCCTCACAACTACTACTGTCACCCTCTTCTTCTATCCTACGTTCCCTCACAACTACTACTGTCACCCTCTTCTTCTATCCTACGTTCCCTCACAACTACTACGGTCACCCTCTTCTTCTATCATACGTTCCCTCACAACTACTACGGTCACCCTCTTCTTCTATCCTACGTTCCCTCACAACTACTACGGTCACCCTCTTCTTCTATCCTACGTTCCCTCACAACTACTACGGTCACCCTCTTCTTCTATCCTACGTTCCCTCACAGCTACTACGGTCACCCTCTTCTTCTATCCTACGTTCCCTCACAACTACTACGGTCACCCTCTTCTTCTATCCTACGTTCCCTCACAGCTACTACGGTCACCCTCTTCTTCTATCCTACGTTCCCTCACAACTACTACGGTCACCCTCTTCTTCTATCCTACGTTCCCTCACAACTACTACTGTCACCCTCTTCTTCTATCCTACGTTCCCTCACAACTACTACTGTCACCCTCTTCTTCTATCCTACGTTCCCTCACAACTACTACAGTCACCCTCTTCTTCTATCCTACGTTCCCTCACAACTACTACGGTCACCCTCTTCTTCTATCCTACGTTCCCTCACAACTACTACGGTCACCCTCTTCTATCCTACGTTCCCTCACAGCTACTACTGTCACCCTCTTCTTCTATCCTACGTTCCCTCACAACTACTACGGTCACCCTCTTCTTCTATCCTATGTTCCCTCACAACTACTACGGTCACCCTCTTCTTCTATCCTACGTTCCCTCACAACTACTACGGTCACCCTCTTCTTCTATCCTACGCTCCCTCACAACTACTACGGTCACCCTCTTCTTCTATCCTACGTTCCCTCACAGCTACTACGGTCACCCTCTTCTTCTATCCTACGTTCCTCACAACTACTACGGTCACCCTCTTCTTCTATCCTACGTTCCCTCACAACTACTACGGTCACCCTCTTCTTCTATCCTACGTTCCCTCACAACTACTACTGTCACCCTCTTCTTCTATCCTACGTTCCCTCACAACTACTACGGTCACCCTCTTCTTCTATCCTACGTTCCCTCACAGCTACTACGGTCACCCTCTTCTTCTATCCTACGTTCCCTCACAACTACTACGGTCACCCTCTTCTTCTATCCTATGTTCCCTCACAACTACTACGGTCACCCTCTTCTTCTATCCTACGCTCCCTCACAACTACTACGGTCACCCTCTTCTTCTATCCTACGTTCCCTCACAGCTACTACGGTCACCCTCTTCTTCTATCCTATGTTCCCTCACAACTACTACGGTCACCCTCTTCTTCTATCCTACGCTCCCACACAACTACTACGGTCACCCTCTTCTTCTATCCTACGTTCCCTCACAACTACTACGGTCACCCTCTTCTTCTATCCTACGTTCCCTCACAACTACTACGGTCACCCTCTTCTTCTATCCTACGTTCCCTCACAACTACTACGGTCACCCTCTTCTTCTATCCTACGTTCCCTCACAGCTACTACGGTCACCCTCTTCTTCTATCCTACGTTCCCTCACAACTACTACGGTCACCCTCTTCTTCTATCCTATGCTCCCTCACAACTACTACGGTCACCCTCTTCTTCTATCCTACGTTCCCTCACAACTACTACGGTCACCCTCTTCTTCTATCCTACGTTCCCTCACAACTACTACGGTCACCCTCTTCTTCTATCCTATGCTCCCTCACAGCTACTACGGTCACCCTCTTGTTCTATCCTACGTTCCCTCACAGCTACTACGGTCACCCTCTTCTTCTATCCTACGTTCCCTCACAACTACTACGGTCACCCTCTTCTTCTATCCTACGTTCCCTCACAACTACTACGGTCACCCTCTTCTTCTATCCTACGTTCCCTCACAACTACTACGGTCACCCTCTTCTTCTATCCTATGTTCCCTCACAACTACTACGGTCACCCTCTTCTTCTATCCTACGTTCCCTCACAACTACTACGGTCACCCTCTTCTTCTATCCTACGTTCCCTCACAACTACTACGGTCACCCTCTTCTTCTATCCTACGTTCCCTCACAACTACTACGGTCACCCTCTTCTTCTATCCTATGTTCCCTCACAACTACTACGGTCACCCTCTTCTTCTATCCTACGTTCCCTCACAGCTACTACGGTCACCCTCTTGTTCTATCCTACGTTCCCTCACAGCTACTACGGTCACCCTCTTCTTCTATCCTACGTTCCCTCACAACTACTACGGTCACCCTCTTCTTCTATCCTACATTCCCTCACAGCTACTACGGTCACCCTCTTGTTCTATCCTACGTTCCCTCACAACTACTACGGTCACCCTCTTCTTCTATCCTACGCTCCCTCACAACTACTACTGTCACCCTCTTCTTCTATCCTACGTTCCCTCACAGCTACTACGGTCACCCTCTTCTTCTATCCTACGTTCCCTCACAGCTACTACGGTCACCCTCTTCTTCTATCCTACGTTCCCTCACAACTACTACGGTCACCCTCTTCTCTATCCTACGTTCCCTCACAGCTACTACGGTCACCCTCTTCTATCCTACGTTCCCTCACAACTACTACGGTCACCCTCTTCTATCCTACGTTCCCTCACAACTACTACTGTCACCCTCTTCTTCTATCCTACGTTCCCTCACAACTACTACGGTCACCCTCTTCTTCTATCCTACGTTCCCTCACAACTACTACAGTCACCCTCTTCTTCTATCCTACGTTCCCTCACAACTACTACGGTCACCCTCTTCTTCTATCCTACGTTCCCTCACAACTAATACGGTCACCCTCTTCTTCTATCCTACGTTCCCTCACAGCTACTACGGTCACCCTCTTCTTCTATCCTACGTTCCCTCACAACTACTACGGTCACCCTCTTCTTCTATCCTACGTTCCCTCACAGCTACTACGGTCACCCTCTTCTTCTATCCTACGTTCTCTCACAACTACTACGGTCACCCTCTTCTTCTATCCTACGTTCCCTCACAACTACTACGGTCACCCTCTTCTTCTATCCTATGTTCCCCTCACAACTACTACGGTCACCCTCTTCTTCTATCCTACGTTCCCTCACAGCTACTACGGTCACCCTCTTGTTCTATCCTACGTTCCCTCACAGCTACTACGGTCACCCTCTTCTTCTATCCTACGTTCCCTCACAACTACTACGGTCACCCTCTTCTTCTATCCTACGTTCCCTCACAACTACTACGGTCACCCTCTTCTTCTATCCTACGTTCCCTCACAACTACTACGGTCACCCTCTTCTTCTATCCTACGTTCCCTCACAACTACTACGGTAACCCTCTTCTTCTATCCTATGCTCCCTCACAACTACTACGGTCACCCTCTTCTTCTATCCTACGTTCCCTCACAGCTACTACGGTCACCCTCTTCTTCTATCCTACGTTCCCTCACAACTACTACGGTCACCCTCTTCTTCTATCCTACATTCCCTCACAACTACTACGGTCACCCTCTTCTTCTATCCTACGTTCCCTCACAACTACTACGGTCACCCTCTTCTTCTATCCTACGTTCCATCACAACTACTACGGTCACCCTCTTCTTCTATCCTACGTTCCCTCACAGCTACTACGGTCACCCTCTTCTTCTATCCTACGTTCCCTCACAACTACTACGGTCACCCTCTTCTTCTATCCTACGTTCCCTCACAGCTACTACGGTCACCCTCTTCTTCTATCCTACGTTCCCTCACAACTACTACGGTCACCCTCTTCTTCTATCCTACCTTCCCTCACAGCTACTACGGTCACCCTCTTCTTCTATCCTACGTTCCCTCACAGCTACTACGGTCACCCTCTTCTTCTATCCTACCTTCCCTCACAGCTACTACGGTCACCCTCTTCTTCTATCCTACGTTCCCTCACAGCTACTACGGTCACCCTCTTCTTCTATCCTACGCTCCCTCACAACTACTACTGTCACCCTCTTCTTCTATCCTACGTTCCCTCACAACTACTTCACCCTCTTCTTCTATCCTACGTTCCCTCACAGCTACTACGGTCACCCTCTTCTTCTATCCTACGTTCCCTCACAGCTACTACGGTCACCCTCTTCTTCTATCCTACGTTCCCTCACAGCTACTACGGTCACCCTCTTCTTCTATCCTACGTTCCCTCACAGCTACTACGGTCACCCTCTTCTTCTATCCTACGTTCCCTCACAACTACTACGGTCACCCTCTTCTTCTATCCTACGTTCCCTCACAACTACTACTGTCACCCTCTTCTTCTATCCTACGTTCCATCACAACTACTACAGGTCACCCTCTTCTTCTATCCTACGTTCCCTCACAACTACTACGGTCACCCTCTTCTTCTATCCTACGTTCCCTCACAACTACTACGGTCACCCTCTTCTTCTATCCTACGTTCCCTCACAACTACTACGGTCACCCTCTTCTTCTATCCTACGTTCCCTCACAGCTACTACGGTCACCCTCTTCTTCTATCCTACGTTCCCTCACAACTACTACGGTCACCCTCTTCTTCTATCCTACGTTCCCTCACAGCTACTACGGTCACCCTCTTCTTCTATCCTACGTTCCCTCACAGCTACTACGGTCACCCTCTTCTTCTATCCTACATTCCCTCACAGCTACTACGGTCACCCTCTTCTTCTATCCTACGTTCCCTCACAACTACTACGGTCACCCTCTTCTTCTATCCTACGTTCCCTCACAGCTACTACGGTCACCCTCTTCTTCTATCCTACGTTCCCTCACAGCTACTACGGTCACCCTCTTCTTCTATCCTACGTTCCCTCACAGCTACTACGGTCACCCTCTTCTTCTATCCTACGTTCCCTCACAACTACTACTGTCACCCTCTTCTTCTATCCTACGTTCCCTCACAACTACTACGGTCACCCTCTTCTTCTATCCTACGTTCCCTCACAACTACTACGGTCACCCTCTTCTTCTATCCTACGTTCCCTCACAACTACTACGGTCACCCTCTTCTTCTATCCTATGTTCCCTCACAAGTACTACGGTCACCCTCTTCTTCTATCCTACCTTCCCTCACAACTACTACGGTCACCCTCTTCTTCTATCCTACGTTCCCTCACAACTACTACGGTCACCCTCTTCTTCTATCCTACGTTCCCTCACAACTACTACGGTCACCCTCTTCTTCTATCCTATGCTCCCTCACAGCTACTACGGTCACCCTCTTCTTCTATCCTACGTTCCCTCACAACTACTACGGTCACCCTCTTCTTCTATCCTAAGCTCCCTCACAACTACTACGGTCACCCTCTTCTTCTATCCTACGTTCCCTCACAACTACTACGGTCACCCTCTTCTTCTATCCTACGTTCCCTCACAACTACTACGGTCACCCTCTTCTTCTATCCTACGTTCCCTCACAACTACTACGGTCACCCTCTTCTTCTATCCTACGTTCCCTCACAACTACTACGGTCACCCTCTTCTTCTATCCTACGTTCCCTCACAACTACTACGGTCACCCTCTTCTTCTATCCTACGTTCCCTCACAGCTACTACGGTCACCCTCTTCTTCTATCCTACGTTCCCTCACAGCTACTACGGTCACCCTCTTCTTCTATCCTACGTTCCCTCACAACTACTACGGTCACCCTCTTCTTCTATCCTACGCTCCATCACAACTACTACGGTCACCCTCTTCTTCTATCCTACGCTCCATCACAACTACTACGGTCACCCTCTTCTTCTATCCTATGCTCCCTCACAACTACTACGGTCACCCTCTTCTTCTATCCTACGCTCCCTCACAGCTACTACGGTCACCCTCTTCTTCTATCCTACGCTCCCTCACAACTACTACTGTCACCCTCTTCTTCTATCCTACGTTCCCTCACAACTACTACGGTCACCCTCTTCTTCTATCCTACGTTCCCTCACAACTACTACTGTCACCCTCTTCTTCTATCCTACGTTCCCTCACAACTACTACTGTCACCCTCTTCTTCTATCCTACGTTCCCTCACAACTACTACGGTCACCCTCTTCTTCTATCCTATGCTCCCTCACAACTACTACGGTCACCCTCTTCTTCTATCCTACGTTCCCTCACAACTACTACGGTCACCCTCTTCTTCTATCCTACGTTCCCTCACAGCTACTACGGTCACCCTCTTCTTCTATCCTACGTTCCCTCACAACTACTACGGTCACCCTCTTCTTCTATCCTAAGCTCCCTCACAACTACTACGGTCACCCTCTTCTTCTATCCTACGTTCCCTCACAACTACTACGGTCACCCTCTTCTTCTATCCTACGTTCCCTCACAACTACTACGGTCACCCTCTTCTTCTATCCTACGTTCCCTCACAGCTACTACGGTCACCCTCTTCTTCTATCCTACGTTCCCTCACAGCTACTACGGTCACCCTCTTCTTCTATCCTACATTCCCTCACAGCTACTACGGTCACCCTCTTCTTCTATCCTACGTTCCCTCACAGCTACTACGGTCACCCTCTTCTTCTATCCTACGTTCCCTCACAGCTACTACGGTCACCCTCTTCTTCTATCCTACGTTCCCTCACAGCTACTACGGTCACCCTCTTCTTCTATCCTACGTTCCCTCACAGCTACTACGGTCACCCTCTTCTTCTATCCTACGTTCCCTCACAACTACTACTGTCACCCTCTTCTTCTATCCTACGTTCCCTCACAACTACTACGGTCACCCTCTTCTTCTATCCTACGTTCCCTCACAACTACTACGGTCACCCTCTTCTTCTATCCTATGTTCCCTCACAAGTACTACGGTCACCCTCTTCTTCTATCCTACCTTCCCTCACAACTACTACGGTCACCCTCTTCTTCTATCCTACGTTCCCTCACAACTACTACGGTCACCCTCTTCTTCTATCCTACGTTCCCTCACAACTACTACGGTCACCCTCTTCTTCTATCCTATGCTCCCTCACAACTACTACGGTCACCCTCTTCTTCTATCCTACGTTCCCTCACAACTACTACGGTCACCCTCTTCTTCTATCCTATGTTCCCTCACAACTACTACGGTCACCCTCTTCTTCTATCCTACGTTCCCTCACAACTACTACGGTCACCCTCTTCTTCTATCCTACGTTCCCTCACAACTACTACGGTCACCCTCTTCTTCTATCCTACGTTCCCTCACAACTACTACGGTCACCCTCTTCTTCTATCCTAAGCTCCCTCACAACTACTACGGTCACCCTCTTCTTCTATCCTATGCTCCCTCACAGCTACTACGGTCACCCTCTTGTTCTATCCTACGTTCCCTCACAGCTACTACGGTCACCCTCTTCTTCTATCCTACGTTCCCTCACAACTACTACGGTCACCCTCTTCTTCTATCCTATGTTCCCTCACAACTACTACGGTCACCCTCTTCTTCTATCCTACGTTCCCTCACAACTACTACGGTCACCCTCTTCTTCTATCCTATGCTCCCTCACAACTACTACGGTCACCCTCTTCTTCTATCCTACGTTCCCTCACAACTACTACGGTCACCCTCTTCTTCTATCCTACGTTCCCTCACAACTACTACGGTCACCCTCTTCTTCTATCCTACGTTCCCTCACAGCTACTACGGTCACCCTCTTCTTCTATCCTACGTTCCCTCACAACTACTACGGTCACCCTCTTCTTCTATCCTACGTTCCCTCACAGCTACTACGGTCACCCTCTTCTTCTATCCTATGTTCCCTCACAACTACTACGGTCACCCTCTTCTTCTATCCTACGTTCCCTCACAACTACTACGGTCACCCTCTTCTTCTATCCTATGTTCCCTCACAACTACTACGGTCACCCTCTTCTTCTATCCTACGTTCCCTCACAACTACTACGGTCACCCTCTTCTTCTATCCTACGTTCCCTCACAACTACTACAGTCACCCCCTTCTTCTATCCTACGTTCCCTCACAACTACTACGGTCACCCTCTTCTTCTATCCTACGCTCCCTCACAACTACTACGGTCACCCTCTTCTTCTATCCTACGTTCCCTCACAACTACTACGGTCACCCTCTTCTTCTATCCTACGTTCCCTCACAGCTACTACGGTCACCCTCTTCTTCTATCCTACGCTCCCTCACAGCTACTACGGTCACCCTCTTCTTCTATCCTACGCTCCCTCACAACTACTACTGTCACCCTCTTCTTCTATCCTACGTTCCCTCACAACTACTACGGTCACCCTCTTCTTCTATCCTACGTTCCCTCACAACTACTACTGTCACCCTCTTCTTCTATCCTACGTTCCCTCACAACTACTACAGTCACCCTCTTCTTCTATCCTACGTTCCCTCACAACTACTACGGTCACCCTCTTCTTCTATCCTACGTTCCCTCACAGCTACTACGGTCACCCTCTTCTTCTATCCTACGCTCCCTCACAGCTACTACGGTCACCCTCTTCTTCTATCCTACGCTCCCTCACAACTACTACGGTCACCCTCTTCTTCTATCCTACGTTCCCTCACAACTACTACGGTCACCCTCTTCTTCTATCCTACGTTCCCTCACAACTACTACGGTCACCCTCTTCTTCTATCCTACGTTCCCTCACAACTACTACTGTCACCCTCTTCTTCTATCCTACGTTCCCTCACAACTACTACTGTCACCCTCTTCTTCTATCCTACGTTCCCTCACAACTACTACGGTCACCCTCTTCTTCTATCCTACGTTCCCTCACAACTACTACGGTCACCCTCTTCTTCTATCCTACGTTCCCTCACAACTACTACGGTCACCCTCTTCTTCTATCCTACGTTCCCTCACAACTACTACGGTCACCCTCTTCTTCTATCCTACGTTCCCTCACAACTACTACGGTCACCCTCTTCTTCTATCCTACGTTCCCTCACAGCTACTACGGTCACCCTCTTCTTCTATCCTACGTTCCCTCACAACTACTACGGTCACCCTCTTCTTCTATCCTACGTTCCCTCACAGCTACTACGGTCACCCTCTTCTTCTATCCTACGTTCCCTCACAACTACTACGGTCACCCTCTTCTTCTATCCTACGTTCCCTCACAACTACTACTGTCACCCTCTTCTTCTATCCTACGTTCCCTCACAACTACTACTGTCACCCTCTTCTTCTATCCTACGTTCCCTCACAACTACTACAGTCACCCTCTTCTTCTATCCTACGTTCCCTCACAACTACTACGGTCACCCTCTTCTTCTATCCTACGTTCCCTCACAACTACTACGGTCACCCTCTTCTATCCTACGTTCCCTCACAGCTACTACTGTCACCCTCTTCTTCTATCCTACGTTCCCTCACAACTACTACGGTCACCCTCTTCTTCTATCCTATGTTCCCTCACAACTACTACGGTCACCCTCTTCTTCTATCCTACGTTCCCTCACAACTACTACGGTCACCCTCTTCTTCTATCCTACGCTCCCTCACAACTACTACGGTCACCCTCTTCTTCTATCCTACGTTCCCTCACAGCTACTACGGTCACCCTCTTCTTCTATCCTACGTTCCCTCACAACTACTACGGTCACCCTCTTCTTCTATCCTACGTTCCCTCACAACTACTACGGTCACCCTCTTCTTCTATCCTACGTTCCCTCACAACTACTACTGTCACCCTCTTCTTCTATCCTACGTTCCCTCACAACTACTACGGTCACCCTCTTCTTCTATCCTACGTTCCCTCACAGCTACTACGGTCACCCTCTTCTTCTATCCTACGTTCCCTCACAACTACTACGGTCACCCTCTTCTTCTATCCTATGTTCCCTCACAACTACTACGGTCACCCTCTTCTTCTATCCTACGCTCCCTCACAACTACTACGGTCACCCTCTTCTTCTATCCTACGTTCCCTCACAGCTACTACGGTCACCCTCTTCTTCTATCCTATGTTCCCTCACAACTACTACGGTCACCCTCTTCTTCTATCCTACGCTCCCACACAACTACTACGGTCACCCTCTTCTTCTATCCTACGTTCCCTCACAACTACTACGGTCACCCTCTTCTTCTATCCTACGTTCCCTCACAACTACTACGGTCACCCTCTTCTTCTATCCTACGTTCCCTCACAACTACTACGGTCACCCTCTTCTTCTATCCTACGTTCCCTCACAGCTACTACGGTCACCCTCTTCTTCTATCCTACGTTCCCTCACAACTACTACGGTCACCCTCTTCTTCTATCCTATGCTCCCTCACAACTACTACGGTCACCCTCTTCTTCTATCCTACGTTCCCTCACAACTACTACGGTCACCCTCTTCTTCTATCCTACGTTCCCTCACAACTACTACGGTCACCCTCTTCTTCTATCCTATGCTCCCTCACAGCTACTACGGTCACCCTCTTGTTCTATCCTACGTTCCCTCACAGCTACTACGGTCACCCTCTTCTTCTATCCTACGTTCCCTCACAACTACTACGGTCACCCTCTTCTTCTATCCTACGTTCCCTCACAACTACTACGGTCACCCTCTTCTTCTATCCTACGTTCCCTCACAACTACTACGGTCACCCTCTTCTTCTATCCTATGTTCCCTCACAACTACTACGGTCACCCTCTTCTTCTATCCTACGTTCCCTCACAACTACTACGGTCACCCTCTTCTTCTATCCTACGTTCCCTCACAACTACTACGGTCACCCTCTTCTTCTATCCTACGTTCCCTCACAACTACTACGGTCACCCTCTTCTTCTATCCTATGCTCCCTCACAACTACTACGGTCACCCTCTTCTTCTATCCTACGTTCCCTCACAACTACTACGGTCACCCTCTTCTTCTATCCTACGTTCCCTCACAACTACTACTGTCACCCTCTTCTTCTATCCTACTTTCCCTCACAACTACTACAGTCACCCTCTTCTTCTATCCTACGTTCCCTCACAACTACTACGGTCACCCTCTTCTTCTATCCTACGTTCCCTCACAGCTACTACGGTCACCCTCTTCTTCTATCCTACGTTCCCTCACAACTACTACGGTCACCCTCTTCTTCTATCCTATGTTCCCTCACAACTAATACGGTCACCCTCTTCTTCTATCCTACGTTCCCTCACAGCTACTACGGTCACCCTCTTGTTCTATCCTACGTTCCCTCACAACTACTACGGTCACCCTCTTCTTCTATCCTACGTTCCCTCACAACTACTACAGTCACCCTCTTCTTCTATCCTACGTTCCCTCACAACTACTACGGTCACCCTCTTCTTCTATCCTACATTCCCTCACAGCTACTACAGTCACCCTCTTCTTCTATCCTACGTTCCCTCACAGCTACTACGGTCACCCTCTTCTTCTATCCTATGTTCCCTCACAACTACTACGGTCACCCTCTTCTTCTATCCTACGTTCCCTCACAACTACTACGGTCACCCTCTTCTTCTATCCTACGTTCCCTCACAGCTACTACGGTCACCCTCTTCTTCTATCCTATGTTCCCTCACAACTACTACGGTCACCCTCTTCTTCTATCCTACGTTCCCTCACAACTACTACAGTCACCCTCTTGTTCTATCCTACGTTCCCTCACAGCTACTACGGTCACCCTCTTCTTCTATCCTACGTTCCCTCACAACTACTACGGTCACCCTCTTCTTCTATCCTACGTTCCCTCACAACTACTACGGTCACCCTCTTCTTCTATCCTACATTCCCTCACAACTACTACGGTCACCCTCTTCTTCTATCCTACATTCCCTCACAACTACTACGGTCACCCTCTTCTTCTATCCTACGTTCCCTCACAACTACTACGGTCACCCTCTTCTTCTATCCTACGTTCCCTCACAGCTACTACGGTCACCCTCTTCTTCTATCCTACGTTCCCTCACAACTACTACGGTCACCCTCTTCTTCTATCTTACGTTCCCTCACAACTACTACGGTCACCCTCTTCTTCTATCCTACGTTCCCTCACAACTACTACGGTCACCCTCTTCTTCTATCCTACGTTCCCTCACAACTACTACGGTCACCCTCTTCTTCTATCCTATGCTCCCTCACAACTACTACGGTCACCCTCTTCTTCTATCCTACGTTCCCTCACAGCTACTACGGTCACCCTCTTCTTCTATCCTACGTTCCCTCACAACTACTACGGTCACCCTCTTCTTCTATCCTAAGCTCCCTCACAACTACTACGGTCACCCTCTTCTTCTATCCTACGTTCCCTCACAACCACTACGGTCACCCTCTTCTTCTATCCTACGTTCCCTCACAGCTACTACGGTCACCCTCTTCTTCTATCCTACGTTCCCTCACAGCTACTACGGTCACCCTCTTCTTCTATCCTACGTTCCCTCACAGCTACTACGGTCACCCTCTTCTTCTATCCTACGTTCCCTCACAGCTACTACGGTCACCCTCTTCTTCTATCCTACGTTCCCTCACAGCTACTACGGTCACCCTCTTCTTCTATCCTACGTTCCCTCACAGCTACTACGGTCACCCTCTTCTTCTATCCTACGTTCCCTCACAGCTACTACGGTCACCCTCTTCTTCTATCCTACGTTCCCTCACAGCTACTACGGTCACCCTCTTCTTCTATCCTACGTTCCCTCACAGCTACTACGGTCACCCTCTTCTTCTATCCTACGTTCCCTCACAACTACTACGGTCACCCTCTTCTTCTATCCTATGCTCCCTCACAACTACTACGGTCACCCTCTTCTTCTATCCTATGTTCCCTCACAACTAATACGGTCACCCTCTTCTTCTATCCTACGTTCCCTCACAGCTACTACGGTCACCCTCTTCTTCTATCCTACGTTCCCTCACAGCTACTACGGTCACCCTCTTCTTCTATCCTACGTTCCCTCACAACTACTACGGTCACCCTCTTCTTCTATCCTATGTTCCCTCACAACTACTACGGTCACCCTCTTCTTCTATCCTACGTTCCCTCACAGCTACTACGGTCACCCTCTTCTTCTATCCTACGTTCCCTCACAGCTACTACGGTCACCCTCTTCTTCTATCCTACGTTCCCTCACAACTACTACGGTCACCCTCTTCTTCTATCCTACGTTCCCTCACAACTACTACGGTCACCCTCTTCTTCTATCCTACATTCCCTCACAACTACTACGGTCACCCTCTTCTTCTATCCTACGTTCCCTCACAACTACTACGGTCACCCTCTTCTTCTATCCTACGTTCCCTCACAGCTACTACGGTCACCCTCTTCTTCTATCCTACGTTCCCTCACAACTACTACGGTCACCCTCTTCTTCTATCCTACGTTCCCTCACAACTACTACGGTCACCCTCTTCTTCTATCCTACGTTCCCTCACAACTACTACGGTTACCCTCTTGTTCTATCCTACGTTCCCTCACAGCTACTACGGTCACCCTCTTCTTCTATCCTACGTTCCCTCACAGCTACTACTGTCACCCTCTTCTTCTATCCTACGTTCCCTCACAACTACTACGGTCACCCTCTTCTTCTATCCTACGTTCCCTCACAACTACTACGGTCACCCTCTTGTTCTATCCTACGTTCCCTCACAGCTACTACGGTCACCCTCTTCTTCTATCCTACGTTCCCTCACAGCTACTACGGTCACCCTCTTCTTCTATCCTACGTTCCCTCACAACTACTACGGTCACCCTCTTCTTCTATCCTACGTTCCCTCACAACTACTACGGTCACCCTCTTCTTCTATCCTACGTTCCCTCACAACTACTACGGTCACCCTCTTCTTCTATCCTACGTTCCCTCACAACTACTACGGTCACCCTCTTCTTCTATCCTACGTTCCCTCACAGCTACTACGGTCACCCTCTTCTTCTATCCTACGTTCCCTCACAACTACTACGGTCACCCTCTTCTTCTATCCTACGTTCCCTCACAACTACTACGGTCACCCTCTTCTTCTATCCTATGTTCCCTCACAACTACTACGGTCACCCTCTTCTTCTATCCTATGTTCCCTCACAGCTACTACGGTCACCCTCTTCTTCTATCCTACGCTCCCTCACAGCTACTACGGTCACCCTCTTCTTCTATCCTACGTTCCCTCACAGCTACTACGGTCACCCTCTTGTTCTATCCTACGTTCCCTCACAACTACTACGGTCACCCTCTTCTTCTATCCTATGTTCCCTCACAGCTACTACGGTCACCCTCTTCTTCTATCCTACGTTCCCTCACAGCTACTACGGTCACCCTCTTCTTCTATCCTACGTTCCCTCACAGCTACTACGGTCACCCTCTTCTTCTATCCTACGTTCCCTCACAACTACTACGGTCACCCTCTTCTTCTATCCTACGTTCCCTCACAACTACTACGGTCACCCTCTTCTTCTATCCTACATTCCCTCACAACTACTACGGTCACCCTCTTCTTCTATCCTACGTTCCCTCACAACTACTACGGTCACCCTCTTCTTCTATCCTACGTTCCCTCACAGCTACTACGGTCACCCTCTTCTCCTATCCTACGTTCCCTCACAACTACTACGGTCACCCTCTTCTTCTATCCTACGTTCCCTCACAACTACTACGGTCACCCTCTTCTCCTATCCTATGTTCCCTCACAACTACTACGGTCACCCTCTTCTTCTATCCTACGTTCCCTCACAACTACTACGGTCACCCTCTTCTTCTATCCTACGTTCCCTCACAACTACTACGGTCACCCTCTTCTTCTATCCTACATTCCCTCACAACTACTACGGTCACCCTCTTCTTCTATCCTACGTTCCCTCACAACTACTACGGTCACCCTCTTCTTCTATCCTATGCTCCCTCACAACTACTACGGTCACCCTCTTCTTCTATCCTACGTTCCCTCACAGCTACTACGGTCACCCTCTTCTCCTATCCTACGTTCCCTCACAACTACTACGGTCACCCTCTTCTTCTATCCTACGTTCCCTCACAACTACTACGGTCACCCTCTTCTCCTATCCTATGTTCCCTCACAACTACTACGGTCACCCTCTTCTTCTATCCTACGTTCCCTCACAACTACTACGGTCACCCTCTTCTTCTATCCTACGTTCCCTCACAGCTACTACGGTCACCCTCTTCTTCTATCCTACGTTCCCTCACAACTACTACGGTCACCCTCTTCTTCTATCCTACGTTCCCTCACAACTACTACGGTCACCCTCTTCTATCCTACGTTCCCTCACAACTACTACGGTCACCCTCTTCTCCTATCCTATGTTCCCTCACAACTACTACGGTCACCCTCTTCTTCTATCCTACGTTCCCTCACAACTACTACGGTCACCCTCTTCTTCTATCCTACGTTCCCTCACAACTACTACGGTCACCCTCTTCTATCCTACGTTCCCTCACAACTACTACGGTCACCCTCTTCTCCTATCCTATGTTCCCTCACAACTACTACGGTCACCCTCTTCTTCTATCCTACGTTCCCTCACAACTACTACGGTCACCCTCTTCTTCTATCCTACGTTCCCTCACAACTACTACGGTCACCCTCTTCTCCTATCCTATGTTCCCTCACTCACATTCTCAATCTCTCCCTCTCTAGTGGTATCTTCCCCTCCCCTCTAAAACATGCACAGATCTCTCTCATACTTAAAAAGCCCTCACTGGACCCCACCGACCTGAACAACTTAAGACCCATCTCATTGCTCCCATTCACCTCTACACTTCTAGAACGCTTAGTCTACAACCGTCTTAGCTCCTACCTCAGTGAAAATAACCTTCTTCATCCCTTACAGTCTGGCTTTCGCTCGCAGGACTCCACGGAAACCGCCTTACTAAAACTCACTAACGATTTACTAACTGCTAAAACCAACAGCCAGTACTCCATACTCCTACTACTTGTCCTCTCTGCGGCCTCTGATACTGCTGACCACCCAACTCCTTCTCAATAAACTCCATTCCCTCGGCCTCCGAGATTCTGCTCTATCCTGGTTCTCTGCCTATCACAGCGCTCCTTCAGTGTCACCTACAACTCTGTCTCCTCCTCTCCATTGCCCCTTTCTGTGGGGGTCCCCCAAGGCTCTGTTCTTGGACCCCTTCTCTTCTCTATCTACACCTCCTCCCTCGGTCACTTTATAACCGCCCACGGCTTCCAATACCACTTATACGCCGATGACACCCAAATCTGTCTACTCCTCACCTCGCTCCTTCAGTCTCCTCTCGCATTACTAACTTACTAACTGACATATCAGCCTGGATGTCCCACCACTTCCTTCAACTAAATCTCTCTAAAACTGAGCTATTAATATCCCCCCGCCCCCCAAACCCCCTTCGTCTGTGCCCCCCTCCACGACTTTTCCATCAAAATCAACAATGCAACCATCAGTCCCTCCCCTCACACCAGGTACTCGGTGTAATCCTAGACTCTGACTTCTCATTTCAGCCCCAAATCCAATCGTTGTCAACAGTTTGTAGAATTCACCTCAATAACATCTCTAAACCACGCCCCTTTTTACCAATGAGACCACCGAACTCCTCATTCACTCCCTCGTTATCTCTCACCATGACTATTGCAACTCCCTTCTCATTGGCTGCCTCTCCATAGGCTCCTCCCCTCTTCAGTCTATCATGAATGCTGCTGCCAGACTTATCCACCTTACCAACCGCTCAGCGTCTGCCAACCCTCTCCTCCAATCCCTACACTGATCTCCATTCAGTGTCCGCCAACCCTCTCCTCCAATCCCTACACTGATCTCCATTCAGTGTCTGCCAACCCTCTCCTCCAATCCCTACACTGATCTCCATTCAGTGTCTGCCAACCCTCTCCTCCAATCCCTACACTGATCTCCATTCAGTGTCCGCCAACCCTCTCCTCCAATCCCTACACTGGTCTCCATTCAGTGTCTGCCAACCCTCTCCTCCAATCCCTACACTGGTCTCCATTCAGTGTCTGCCAACCCTCTCCTCCAATCCCTACACTGGTCTCCATTCAGTGTCCGCCAACCCTCTCCTCCAATCCCTACACTGGTCTCCATTCAGTGTCCTCCAACCCTCTCCTCCAATCCCTACACTGGTCTCCATTCAGTGTCCGCCAACCCTCTCCTCCAATCCCTACACTGGTCTCCATTCAGTGTCCTCCAACCCTCTCCTCCAATCCCTACACTGGTCTCCATTCAGTGTCCGCCAACCCTCTCCTCCAATCCCTACACTGGTCTCCATTCAGTGTCCGCCAACCCTCTCCTCCAATCCCTACACTGGTCTCCATTCAGTGTCCTCCAACCCTCTCCTCCAATCCCTACACTGGTCTCCATTCAGTGTCCGCCAACCCTCTCCTCCAATCCCTACACTGGTCTCCATTCAGTGTCCACCAACCCTCTCCTCCAATCCCTACACTGGTCTCCATTCAGTGTCTGCCAACCCTCTCCTCCAATCCCTACACTGGTCTCCATTCAGTGTCCACCAACCCTCTCCTCCAATCCCTACACTGGTCTCCATTCAGTGTCCACTAACCCTCTCCTCCAATCCCTACACTGGTCTCCATTCAGTGTCCACCAACCCTCTCCTCCAATCCTTACACTGGTCTCCATTCAGTGTCCGCCACCCCTCTCCTCCAATCCCTACACTGGTCTCCATTCAGTGTCTGCCAACCCTCTCCTCCAATCCCTACACTGGTCTCCATTCAGTGTCCGCCACCCCTCTCCTCCAATCCCTACACTGGTCTCCATTCAGTGTCTGCCAACCCTCTCCTCCAATCCCTACACTGGTCTCCATTCAGTGTCCTCCAACCCTCTCCTCCAATCCCTACACTGACCTCCATTCAGTGTCTGCCAACCCTCTCTTCCAATCCCTACACTGGTCTCCATTCAGTGTCTGCCAACCCTCTCCTCCAATCCCTACACTGGTCTCCATTCAGTGTCTGCCAACCCTCTCCTCCAATCCCTACACTGGTCTCCATTCAGTGTCTGCCAACCCTCTCCTCCAATCCCTACACTGGTCTCCATTCAGTGTCCGCCACCCCTCTCCTCCAATCCCTACACTGGTCTCCATTCAGTGTCTGCCAACCCTCTCCTCCAATCCCTACACTGGTCTCCATTCAGTGTCCTCCAACCCTCTCCTCCAATCCCTACACTGACCTCCATTCAGTGTCTGCCAACCCTCTCCTCCAATCCCTACACTGGTCTCCATTCAGTGTCTGCCAACCCTCTCCCCCAATCCCTACACTGGTCTCCATTCAGTGTCTGCCAACCCTCTCCTCCAATCCCTACACTGGTCTCCATTCAGTGTCTGCCAACCCCCTCCTCCAATCCCTACACTGGTCTCCATTCAGTGTCTGCCAACCCTCTCCTCCAATCCCTACACTGATCTCCATTCAGTGTCCGCCAACCCTCTCCTCCAATCCCTACACTGATCTCCATTCAGTGTCTGCCAACCCTCTCCTCCAATCCCTACACTGATCTCCATTCAGTGTCTGCCAACCCTCTCCTCCAATCCCTACACTGATCTCCATTCAGTGTCCGCCAACCCTCTCCTCCAATCCCTACACTGGTCTCCATTCAGTGTCTGCCAACCCTCTCCTCCAATCCCTACACTGGTCTCCATTCAGTGTCTGCCAACCCTCTCCTCCAATCCCTACACTGGTCTCCATTCAGTGTCCGCCAACCCTCTCCTCCAATCCCTACACTGGTCTCCATTCAGTGTCCTCCAACCCTCTCCTCCAATCCCTACACTGGTCTCCATTCAGTGTCCGCCAACCCTCTCCTCCAATCCCTACACTGGTCTCCATTCAGTGTCCTCCAACCCTCTCCTCCAATCCCTACACTGGTCTCCATTCAGTGTCCGCCAACCCTCTCCTCCAATCCCTACACTGGTCTCCATTCAGTGTCCGCCAACCCTCTCCTCCAATCCCTACACTGGTCTCCATTCAGTGTCCTCCAACCCTCTCCTCCAATCCCTACACTGGTCTCCATTCAGTGTCCGCCAACCCTCTCCTCCAATCCCTACACTGGTCTCCATTCAGTGTCCACCAACCCTCTCCTCCAATCCCTACACTGGTCTCCATTCAGTGTCTGCCAACCCTCTCCTCCAATCCCTACACTGGTCTCCATTCAGTGTCCACCAACCCTCTCCTCCAATCCCTACACTGGTCTCCATTCAGTGTCCACTAACCCTCTCCTCCAATCCCTACACTGGTCTCCATTCAGTGTCCACCAACCCTCTCCTCCAATCCTTACACTGGTCTCCATTCAGTGTCCGCCACCCCTCTCCTCCAATCCCTACACTGGTCTCCATTCAGTGTCTGCCAACCCTCTCCTCCAATCCCTACACTGGTCTCCATTCAGTGTCCGCCACCCCTCTCCTCCAATCCCTACACTGGTCTCCATTCAGTGTCTGCCAACCCTCTCCTCCAATCCCTACACTGGTCTCCATTCAGTGTCCTCCAACCCTCTCCTCCAATCCCTACACTGACCTCCATTCAGTGTCTGCCAACCCTCTCTTCCAATCCCTACACTGGTCTCCATTCAGTGTCTGCCAACCCTCTCCTCCAATCCCTACACTGGTCTCCATTCAGTGTCTGCCAACCCTCTCCTCCAATCCCTACACTGGTCTCCATTCAGTGTCTGCCAACCCTCTCCTCCAATCCCTACACTGGTCTCCATTCAGTGTCCGCCACCCCTCTCCTCCAATCCCTACACTGGTCTCCATTCAGTGTCTGCCAACCCTCTCCTCCAATCCCTACACTGGTCTCCATTCAGTGTCCTCCAACCCTCTCCTCCAATCCCTACACTGACCTCCATTCAGTGTCTGCCAACCCTCTCCTCCAATCCCTACACTGGTCTCCATTCAGTGTCTGCCAACCCTCTCCCCCAATCCCTACACTGGTCTCCATTCAGTGTCTGCCAACCCTCTCCTCCAATCCCTACACTGGTCTCCATTCAGTGTCTGCCAACCCCCTCCTCCAATCCCTACACTGGTCTCCATTCAGTGTCTGCCAACCCTCTCCTCCAATCCCTACACTGGTCTCCATTCAGTGTCTGCCAACCCTCTCCTCCAATCCCTACACTGGTCTCCATTCAGTGTCTGCCAACCCTCTCCTCCAATCCCTACACTGGTCTCCATTCAGTGTCTGCCAACCCTCTCCTCCAATCCCTACACTGGTCTCTATTCAGTGTCTGCCAACCCTCTCCTCCAATCCCTACACTGGTCTCCATTCAGTGTCTACCAACCCTCTCCTCCAATCCCTACACTAGTCTCCATTCAGTGTCTGCCAACCCTCTCCTCCAATCCCTACACTGATCTCCATTCAGTGTCTGCCAACCCTCTCCTCCAATCCCTACACTGGTCTCCATTCAGTGTCCACCAACCCTCTCCTCCAATCCCTACACTGGTCTCCATTCAGTGTCCGCCAACCCTCTCCTCCAATCCCTACACTGGTCTCCATTCAGTGTCCACCAACCCTCTCCTCCAATCCCTACACTGGTCTCCATTCAGTGTCCACTAACCCTCTCCTCCAATCCCTACACTGGCTCCCAATCAGTGTCCACCAACCCTCTCCTCCAATCCCTACACTGGTCTCCATTCAGTGTCCACCAACCCTCTCCTCCAATCCCTACACTGATCTCCATTCAGTGTCTGCCAACCCTCTCCACCAATCCCTACACTGACCTCCATTCAGTGTCTGCCAACCCTCTCCTCCAATCCCTACACTGGTCTCTATTCAGTGTCCACCAACCCTCTCCTCCAATCCCTACACTGGTCTCCATTCAGTGTCCGCCAACCCTCTCCTCCAATCCCTACACTGACCTCCATTCAGTGTCCGCCAACCCTCTCCTCCAATCCCTACACTGGTCTCCATTCAGTGTCCACCAACCCTCTCCTCCAATCCCTACACTGACCTCCATTCAGTGTCCTCCAACCCTCTCCTCCAATCCCTACACTGGTCTCCATTCAGTGTCCACCAACCCTCTCCTCCAATCCCTAAACTGATCTCCATTCAGTGTCTGCCAACCCTCTCCTCCAATCCCTACACTGGTCTCCATTCAGTGTCTGCCAACCCTCTCCTCCAATCCCTACATTGGTCTCCATTCAGTGTCCGCCAACCCCCTCCTCCAATCCCTACACTGGTCTCCATTCAGTGTCCACCAACCCTCTCCTCCAATCCCTACACTGGTCTCCATTCAGTGTCTGCCAACCCTCTCCTCCAATCCCTACACTGGTCTCCATTCAGTGTCTACCAACCCCCTCCTCCAATCCCTACACTGGTCTCCATTCAGTGTCTGCCAACACTCTCCTCCAATCCCTACACTGGTCTCCATTCAGTGTCCGTCAACCCTCTCCTCTAATCCCTACACTGGTCACCATTCAGTGTCTGCCAACCCTCTCCTCCAATCCCTACACTGGTCTCCATTCAGTGTCTGCCAACCCCCTCCTCCAATCCCTACACTGGTCTCCATTCAGTGTCTGCCAACCCTCTCCTCCAATCCCTACACTGGTCTCCATTCAGTGTCTGCCAACCCTCTCCTCCAATCCCTACACTGGTCTCTATTCAGTGTCTGCCAACCCTCTCCTCCAATCCCTACACTGGTCTCCATTCAGTGTCTACCAACCCTCTCCTCCAATCCCTACACTAGTCTCCATTCAGTGTCTGCCAACCCTCTCCTCCAATCCCTACACTGATCTCCATTCAGTGTCTGCCAACCCTCTCCTCCAATCCCTACACTGGTCTCCATTCAGTGTCCACCAACCCTCTCCTCCAATCCCTACACTGGTCTCCATTCAGTGTCCGCCAACCCTCTCCTCCAATCCCTACACTGGTCTCCATTCAGTGTCCACCAACCCTCTCCTCCAATCCCTACACTGGTCTCCATTCAGTGTCCACTAACCCTCTCCTCCAATCCCTACACTGGCTCCCAATCAGTGTCCACCAACCCTCTCCTCCAATCCCTACACTGGTCTCCATTCAGTGTCCACCAACCCTCTCCTCCAATCCCTACACTGATCTCCATTCAGTGTCTGCCAACCCTCTCCACCAATCCCTACACTGACCTCCATTCAGTGTCTGCCAACCCTCTCCTCCAATCCCTACACTGGTCTCTATTCAGTGTCCACCAACCCTCTCCTCCAATCCCTACACTGGTCTCCATTCAGTGTCCGCCAACCCTCTCCTCCAATCCCTACACTGACCTCCATTCAGTGTCCGCCAACCCTCTCCTCCAATCCCTACACTGGTCTCCATTCAGTGTCCACCAACCCTCTCCTCCAATCCCTACACTGACCTCCATTCAGTGTCCTCCAACCCTCTCCTCCAATCCCTACACTGGTCTCCATTCAGTGTCCACCAACCCTCTCCTCCAATCCCTAAACTGATCTCCATTCAGTGTCTGCCAACCCTCTCCTCCAATCCCTACACTGGTCTCCATTCAGTGTCTGCCAACCCTCTCCTCCAATCCCTACATTGGTCTCCATTCAGTGTCCGCCAACCCCCTCCTCCAATCCCTACACTGGTCTCCATTCAGTGTCCACCAACCCTCTCCTCCAATCCCTACACTGGTCTCCATTCAGTGTCTGCCAACCCTCTCCTCCAATCCCTACACTGGTCTCCATTCAGTGTCTACCAACCCCCTCCTCCAATCCCTACACTGGTCTCCATTCAGTGTCTGCCAACACTCTCCTCCAATCCCTACACTGGTCTCCATTCAGTGTCCGTCAACCCTCTCCTCTAATCCCTACACTGGTCACCATTCAGTGTCTGCCAACCCTCTCCTCCAATCCCTACACTGGTCTCCATTCAGTGTCCACCAACCCTCTCCTCCAATCCCTACACTGGTCTCCATTCAGTGTCCGCCAACCCTCTCCTCCAATCCCTACACTGACCTCCATTCAGTGTCTGCCAACCCTCTCCTCCAATCCCTACACTGGTCTCCATTCAGTGTCTGCCAACCCTCTCCTCCAATCCCTACACTGACCTCCATTCAGTGCCTGCCAACCCTCTCCTCCAATCCCTACACTGGTCTCCATTCAGTGTCTGCCAACCCTCTCCTCCAATCCCTACACTGACCTCCATTCAGTGTCTGCCAACCCTCTCCTCCAATCCCTACACTGGTCTCCATTCAGTGTCTGCCAACCCTCTCCTCCAATCCCTACACTGGTCTCCATTCAGTGTCTACCAACCCTCTCCTCCAATCCCTACACTGGTCTCCATTCATATATAGGACAGAGGCATTTGTGAACGGGGGGACTGGGATATATAGGACAGGGGCCTTTTGGGATCGGGGGGATTGGGATGTATAGGACAGGGACCTTTTGGGATTGGGATGTATAGGACAGGGGCCTTTTGGGATCGATGGACTGGGATGTATAGGACAGGGGCCTTTTGGGATTGGGGGGATTGGGATGTATAGGACAGGGATCTTTTGGGATTGGGGGGATTGGGATGTATAGGACAGGGATCTTTTGGGATCGGGGGACTGAGATGTATAGGACAGGGACCTTTTGGGATCGGGGGATTGGGATGTATAGGACAGCGGCCTTTTGGGATCGGGGGATTGGGATGTATAGGACAGGGGCATTCGTGAACGGGGGGACTGGGATATATAGGACAGGGGCCTTTTGGGATCGGGGGGATTGGGATGTATAGGACAGGGACCTTTTGGGATTGGGATGTATAGGACAGGGGCCTTTTGGGATCGATGGACTGGGATGTATAGGACAGGGGCCTTTTGGGATTGGGGGGATTGGGATGTATAGGACAGGGATCTTTTGGGATTGGGGGGATTGGGATGTATAGGACAGGGATCTTTTGGGATCGGGGGACTGAGATGTATAGGACAGGGACCTTTTGGGATCGGGGGATTGGGATGTATAGGACAGCGGCCTTTTGGGATCGGGGGACTGGGATGTATAGGACAGGGACCTTTTGGGATTGGGGGGATTGGGATGTATAGGACAGGGACCTTTTGGGATCGGGGGATTGGGATGTATAGGACAGCGGCCTTTTGGGATCGGGGGACTGGGATGTATAGGACAGGGACCTTTTGGGATCGGGGGACTGGGATGTATAGGACAGGGGCCTTTTGGGATCGGGGGACTGAGATGTATAGGACAGGGGCCTTTTGGGGTTGGGGGGATTGGGATGTATAGGACAGGGACCTTTTGGGATCGGGGGATTGATATGTATAGGACAGGGACCTTTTGGGGTTGGGGGGATTGGGATGTATAGGACAGGGACCTTTTGGGATCGGGGGACTGGGATGTATAGGGCAGCGGCCTTTTGGGATCGGGGACTGAGATGTATAGGACAGGGACTTTTTGGGATTGGGGGACTGGGATGTATAGGACAGGGACCTTTTGGGATTGGGGGGATTGGGATGTATAGGACAGGGACCTTTTGGGATCGGGGGGATTGGGATGTATAGGACAGGGACCTTTTGGGATCGGGGGGATTGAGATGTATAGGACAGCGGCCTTTTGGGATCGGGGGACTGAGATGTATAGGACAGGGACCTTTTGGGATCGGGGGACTGAGATGTATAGGACAGGGACCTTTTGGGATTGGGGGGATTGGGATGTATAGGACAGTGGACTTTTGGGATCGGGGGACTGAGATGTATAGGACAGGGACCTTTTGGGATTGGGGGGATTGGGATGTATAGGACAGTGGCCTTTTGGGATCGGGGGACTGAGATGTATAGGACAGGGACCTTTTGGGATTGGGGGGATTGGGATGTATAGGACAGGGACCTTTTGGGATTGGGGGGATTGGGATGTATAGGACAGGGGCCTTTTAGGATCGGGGGATTGGGATGTATAGGACAGGGACCTTTTGGGATCGGGGGACTGGGATGTATAGGACAGGGACCTTTTGGGATCGATGGACTGGGATGTATAGGACAGGGACCTTTTGGGATCGGGGGATTGGGATGTATAGGACAGCGGCCTTTTGGGATCGGGGGACTGGGATGTATAGGACAGGGACCTTTTGGGATTGGGGGGATTGGGATGTATAGGACAGGGACCTTTTGGGATCGGGGGGGATTGGGATGTATAGGACAGGGACCTTTTGGGATCGGGGGGATTGGGATGTATAGGACAGGGACCTTTTGGGATCGGGGGACTGGGATGTATAGGACAGCGGCCTTTTGGGATCGGGGGACTGAGATGTATAGGACAGGGACCTTTTGGGATTGGGGGGATTGGGATGTATAGGACAGGGACCTTTTGGGATTGGGGGGATTGGGATGTATAGGACAGCGGCCTTTTGGGATCGGGGGACTGAGATGTATAGGACAGGGACCTTTTGGGATTGGGGGGATTGGGATGTATAGGACAGCAGCCTTTTGGGATCGGGGGACTGGGATGTATAGGACAGGGAACTTTTGGGATTGGGGGGATTGGGATGTGTAGGACAGGGACCTTTTGGGATCGGGGGACTGAGATGTATAGGACAGGGAACTTTTGGGATTGGGGGGATTGGGATGTGTAGGACAGGGACCTTTTGGGATCGGGGGACTGAGATGTATAGGACAGGGACCTTTTGGGATTGGGGGGATTGGGATGTATAGGACAGCGGCCTTTTGGGTTCGGGGACTGGGATGTATAGGACAGGGACCTTTTGGGATTGGGGGGATTGGGATGTATAGGACAGGGGCCTTTTGGGATCGGGGGATTGGGATGTATAGGACAGGGACCTTTTGGGATCGGGGGACTGAGATGTATAGGACAGCGGCCTTTTGGGATCGGGGGACTGGGATGTATAGGACAGGGACCTTTTGGGATTGGGGGATTGGGATGTATTGGACAGGGACCTTTTGGGATTGGGGGGATTGGGATGTATAGGACAGCGGCCTTTTGGGATCGGGGGACTGAGATGTATTGGACAGGGACCTTTTGGGATTGGGGGATTGGGATGTATAGGACAGGGACCTTTTGGGATCGGGGGACTGAGATGTATAGGACAGGGACCTTTTGGGATGGGGGGATTGGGATGTATAGGACAGCGGCCTTTTGGGATCGGGGGGATTGGGATGTATAGGACAGGGACCTTTTGGGATTGGGGGGATTGGGATGTATTAGACAGGGGCCTTTTGGGATCAGGGGATTGGGATGTATAGGACAGGGACCTTTTGGGATTGGGGGGATTGGGATGTATAGGACAGGGACCTTTTGGGATCGGGGGACTGAGATGTATAGGACAGGGACCTTTTGGGATTGGGGGGATTGGGATGTATAGGACAGTGGACTTTTGGGATCGGGGGACTGAGATGTATAGGACAGGGACCTTTTGGGTTTTGGGGGGATTGGGATGTATAGGACAGGGGCCTTTTAGGATCGGGGGATTGGGATGTATAGGACAGGGACCTTTTGGGATCGGGGGACTGAGATGTATAGGACAGCGGCCTTTTGGGATCGGGGGACTGGGATGTATAGGACAGGGACCTTTTGGGATTGGGGGGATTGGGATGTATAGGACAGGGACCTTTTGGGATCGGGGGGGATTGGGATGTATAGGACAGGGACCTTTTGGGATCGGGGGGATTGGGATGTATAGGACAGGGACCTTTTGGGATCGGGGGACTGGGATGTATAGGACAGCGGCCTTTTGGGATCGGGGGACTGAGATGTATAGGACAGGGACCTTTTGGGATTGGGGGGATTGGGATGTATAGGACAGCAGCCTTTTGGGATCGGGGGACTGGGATGTATAGGACAGGGACCTTTTGGGATTGGGGGGATTGGGATGTGTAGGACAGGGACCTTTTGGGATCGGGGGACTGAGATGTATAGGACAGGGACCTTTTGGGATTGGGGGGATTGGGATGTATAGGACAGGGACCTTTTGGGATCGGGGGACTGAGATGTATAGGACAGGGACCTTTTGGGATTGGGGGGATTGGGATGTATAGGACAGGGACCTTTTGGGATCGGGAGACTGAGATGTATAGGACAGGGACCTTTTGGGATCGGGGGACTGAGATGTATAGGACAGGGACCTTTTGGGATTGGGGGGATTGGGATGTATAGGACAGCGGCCTTTTGGGATCGGGGGACTGAGATGTATAGGACAGGGACCTTTTGGGATCGGGGGGATTGGGATGTATAGGACAGGGACCTTTTGGGATCGGGGGACTGAGATGTATTGGACAGGGACCTTTTGGGATTGGGGGGATTGGGATGTATAGGACAGCGGCCTTTTGGGATCGGGGGACTGAGATGTATTGGACAGGGGCCTTTTGGGATCGGGGGGATTGGGATGTATAGGACAGCAGCCTTTTGGGATCGGGGGACTGAGATGTATAGGACAGGGACCTTTTGGGATGGGGGGATTGGGATGTATAGGACAGGGACCTTTTGGGATCGGGGGACTGAGATGTATTGGACAGGGGCCTTTTGGGATCGGGGGGATTGGGATGTATAGGACAGCAGCCTTTTGGGATCGGGGGACTGAGATGTATAGGACAGGGACCTTTTGGGATGGGGGGATTGGGATGTATAGGACAGCGGCCTTTTGGGATCGGGGGGATTGGGATGTATAGGACAGGGACCTTTTGGGATTGGGGGGATTGGGATGTATTAGACAGGGGCCTTTTGGGATCGGGGGGATTGGGATGTATTAGACAGGGGCCTTTTGGGATCGGGGGACTGGGATGTATAGGACAGGGACCTTTTGGGATCGGGGGACTGAGATGTATAGGACAGGGACCTTTTGGGATTGGGGGGATTGGGATGTATAGGAGACAGGGGCCTTTTGGGTTCCGGGGATTGGGATGTATAGGACAGGGACCTTTTGGGATCGGGGGACTGAGATGTATAGGACAGGGACCTTTTGGGATCGGGGGACTGAGATGTATAGGACAGGGACCTTTTGGGATCGGGGGACTGAGATGTATAGGACAGGGACCTTTTGGGATCGGGGGACTGAGATGTATAGGACAGGGACCTTTTGGGATCGGGGGGATTGGGATGTATAGGACAGGGACCTTTTGGGATCGGGGGACTGAGATGTATTGGACAGGGACCTTTTGGGATTGGGGGGATTGGGATGTATAGGACAGCGGCCTTTTGGGATCGGGGGGATTGGGATGTATAGGACAGGGACCTTTTGGGATCGGGGGACTGAGATGTATAGGACAGGGACCTTTTGGGATGGGGGGATTGGGATGTATAGGACAGCGGCCTTTTGGGATCGGGGGGATTGGGATGTATAGGACAGGGACCTTTTGGGATTGGGGGGATTGGGATGTATTAGACAGGGGCCTTTTGGGATCGGGGGACTGGGATGTATAGGACAGGGACCTTTTGGGATCGGGGGACTGAGATGTATAGGACAGGGACCTTTTGGGATTGGGGGGATTGGGATGTATAGGAGACAGGGGCCTTTTGGGTTCCGGGGATTGGGATGTATAGGACAGGGACCTTTTGGGATCGGGGGACTGAGATGTATAGGACAGGGACCTTTTGGGATTGGGGGGATTGGGATGTATTAGACAGGGGCCTTTTGGGTTCCGGGGATTGGGATGTATAGGACAGGGACCTTTTGGGATCGGGGGACTGAGATGTATAGGACAGGGACCTTTTGGGATCGGGGGACTGAGATGTATAGGACAGCGGTTAGAAAAACATATAAAAACCGCGCTAGGAAAATCAAAGAAGTGGTGGTAAGATTTTTACCAACCAGCCACTAAATTGGGAGCCGCAATAAATATGTAAAGCATCAATATAAAAGATATAGTGGAAAAAATAAAAAAATTGCGCTACCCATAAATAACTAACCAAAAAAATGTGTTAATAAATAATGAATGTGATTTAAAATCAGTATACAATCCTATGTGAAATGAATCAACAATACAAAAAATGCATATAAGTGACTAAATAAAATACCACATGAGAAATAAAGAAGAGAAAAGACCATATGAAGTGAGAACACACGGAGCGCACAAATACAATGAATATAAACAGTGTGACGTCACCTCGTACTCCGTTGGTATATCCAGAAGGAACGGGCTGTCTGTCTGTACTCCGGCCGGCACATCAGACTTTCTGCTTTTCTTCTTCTAGTATCTTATAAGTGCATTACTTTTTTTATTAATAAATTGTGTCTATTTCTTCCATGTACCATGTTGTCCATACGCTGATCTGAGTGGTTGTGAGGTGGCCTTCCAGTACCTGGGATATTGCCTGCTCCCCTGTGGATCCAGTTTATGGTATAATATGGTATAATACGGTATAATATGGTATAATACGATATAATATGGTATAATACGGTATAATACGATATAATATGGTATAATACGGTATAATATGGTATAATATGGTATAATACGGTATAATACGGTATAATACGATATAATATGGTATAATATGGTATAATACGATATAATATAGTATAATACAGTATAATACGGTATAATACGGTATAATACGATATAATATGGTATAATACGGAATAATACGGTATAATACGGTATAATACGATATAATACGGTATAATATGGTATATTATGGTATAATATGATATAAGGAGCGAGAGAGCCAGCCTGGTCCCCGGAGGGGAAGGTGGAGGTTTCCTGCTCTGAGGAGCGAGAGAGCCAGCCTGGTCCCCGGAGGGGAAGGTGGAGGTTTCCTGCTTTGAGGAGCGAGTGAGCTAGCCTGGTCCCCGGAGGGGAAGGTGGAGGTTTCCTGCACTGAGGAGCGAGAGAGCCAGCCTGGTCCCCGGAGGGGAAGGTGGAGGTTTCCTGCTCTGAGGAGCGAGAGAGCCAGCCTGGTCCCCGGAGGAGAAGGTGGAGGTTTCCTGCTCTGAGGAGCGAGAGAGCCAGCCTGGTCCCCGGAGGGGAAGGTGGAGGTTTCCTGCTCTGAGGAACGAGAGAGCCAGCCTGGTCCCCGGAGGGGAAGGTGGAGGTTTCCTGCTCTGAGGAACGAGAGAGCCAGCCTGGTCCCCGGAGGGGAAGGTGGAGGTTTCCTGCTCTGAGGAGCGAGAGAGCCAGCCTGGTCCCCGGAGGGGAAGGTGGAGGTTTCCTGCTCTGAGGAGCGAGAGAGCCAGCCTGGTCCCCGGAGGGGAAGGTGGAGGTTTCCTGCTCTGAGGAACGAGAGAGCCAGCCTGGTCCCCGGAGGGGAAGGTGGAGGTTTCCTGCTCTGAGGAGCGAGAGAGCCAGCCTGGTCCCCGGAGGGGAAGGTGGAGGTTTCCTGCTCTGAGGAGCGAGAGAGCCAGCCTGGTCCCCGGAGGGGAAGGTGGAGGTTTCCTGCTCTGAGCAGCGAGAGAGCCAGCCTGGTCCCCGGAGGGGAAGGTGGAGGTTTCCTGCTCTGAGGAGCCAGAGAGCCAGCCTGGTCCCCGGAGGGGAAGGTGGAGGTTTCCTGCTCTGAGGAACGAGAGAGCCAGCCTGGTCCCCGGAGGGGAAGGTGGAGGTTTCCTGCACTGAGGAGCGAGAGAGCCAGCCTGGTCCCCGGAGGGGAAGGTGGAGGTTTCCTGCTCTGAGGAGCGAGAGAGCCAGCCTGGTCCCCGGAGGAGAAGGTGGAGGTTTCCTGCTCTGAGGAGCGAGAGAGCCAGCCTGGTCCCCGGAGGGGAAGGTGGAGGTTTCCTGCTCTGAGGAACGAGAGAGCCAGCCTGGTCCCCGGAGGGGAAGGTGGAGGTTTCCTGCTCTGAGGAGCGAGAGAGCCAGCCTGGTCCCCGGAGGGGAAGGTGGAGGTTTCCTGCTCTGAGGAGCGAGAGAGCCAGCCTGGTCCCCGGAGGGGAAGGTGGAGGTTTCCTGCTCTGAGCAGCGAGAGAGCCAGCCTGGTCCCCGGAGGGGAAGGTGGAGGTTTCCTGCTCTGAGGAGCCAGAGAGCCAGCCTGGTCCCCGGAGGGGAAGGTGGAGGTTTCCTGCTCTGAGGAGCGAGAGAGCCAGCCTGGTCCCCGAAGGGGAAGGTGGAGGTTTCCTGCTCTGAGGAGCGAGAGAGCCAGCCTGGTCCCCGGAGGGGAAGGTGGAGGTTTCCTGCTCTGAGGAACGAGAGAGCCAGCCTGGTCCCCGGAGGAGAAGGTGGAGGTTTCTTGCTCTGAGGAGCGAGAGAGCCAGCCTGGTCCCTGGAGGGGAAGGTGGAGGTTTCCTGCTTTGAGGAGCGAGTGAGCCAGCCTGGTCCCCGGAGGGGAAGGTGGAGGTTTCCTGCTCTGAGGAGCGAGAGAGCCAGCCTGGTCCCCGGAGGAGAAGGTGGAGGTTTCCTGCTCTGAGGAGCGAGAGAGCCAGCCTGGTCCCTGGAGGGGAAGGTGGAGGTTTCCTGCTCTGAGGAGCGAGAGAGCCAGCCTGGTCCTGGAGGGGAAGGTGGAGGTTTCCTGCTCTGAGCAGCAAGAGAGCCAGCCTGGTCCCCGGAGGGGAAGGTGGAGGTTTCCTGCTCTGAGGAGCGAGAGAGCCAGCCTGGTCCCCGGAGGGGAAGGTGGAGGTTTCCTGCTCTGAGGAGCGAGAGAGCCAGCCTGGTCCCCGGAGGGGAAGGTGGAGGTTTCCTGCTCTGAGGAGCGAGAGAGCCAGCCTGGTCCTCGGAGGGGAAGGTGGAGGTTTCCTGCTCTGAGCAGCGAGAGAGCCAGCCTGGTCCCCGGAGGGGAAGGTGGAGGTTTCCTGCTCTGAGGAGCCAGAGAGCCAGCCTGGTCCCCGGAGGGGAAGGTGGAGGTTTCCTGCTCTGAGGAGCGAGAGAGCCAGCCTGGTCCCCGGAGGGGAAGGTGGAGGTTTCCTGCTCTGAGGAGCGAGAGAGCCAGCCTGGTCCCCGGAGGGGAAGGTGGAGGTTTCCTGCTCTGAGGAACGAGAGAGCCAGCCTGGTCCCCGGAGGGGAAGGTGGAGGTTTCCTGCTCTGAGGAGCGAGAGAGCCAGCCTGGTCCCCGGAGGGGAAGGTGGAGGTTTCCTGCTCTGAGGAGCGAGAGAGCCAGCCTGGTCCCCGGAGGGGAAGGTGGAGGTTTCCTGCTCTGAGGAGCGAGAGAGCCAGCCTGGTCCCCGGAGGGGAAGGTGGAGGTTTCCTGCTCTGAGGAACGAGAGAGCCAGCCTGGTCCCCGGAGGGGAAGGTGGAGGTTTCCTGCTCTGAGGAACGAGAGAGCCAGCCTGGTCCCCGGAGGGGAAGGTGGAGGTTTCCTGCTCTGAGGAGCGAGAGAGCCAGCCTGGTCCCCGGAGGGGAAGGTGGAGGTTTCCTGCTCTGAGGAGCGAGAGAGCCAGCCTGGTCCCCGGAGGGGAAGGTGGAGGTTTCCTGCTCTGAGCAGCGAGAGAGCCAGCCTGGTCCCCGGAGGAGAAGGTGGAGGTTTCCTGCTCTGAGGAGCCAGAGAGCCAGCCTGGTCCCCGGAGGGGAAGGTGGAGGTTTCCTGCTCTGAGGAACGAGAGAGCCAGCCTGGTCCCCGGAGGGGAAGGTGGAGGTTTCCTGCTCTGAGGAGCGAGAGAGCCAGCCTGGTCCCCGGAGGGGAAGGTGGAGGTTTCCTGCTCTGAGGAGCGAGAGAGCCAGCCTGGTCCCCGGAGGGGAAGGTGGAGGTTTCCTGCTCTGAGGAGCGAGAGAGCCAGCCTGGTCCCCGGAGGGGAAGGTGGAGGTTTCCTGCTCTGAGGAACGAGAGAGCCAGCCTGGTCCCCGGAGGGGAAGGTGGAGGTTTCCTGCTCTGAGGAGCGAGAGAGCCAGCCTGGTCCCCGGAGGGGAAGGTGGAGGTTTCCTGCTCTGAGGAGCGAGAGAGCCAGCCTGGTCCCCGGAGGGGAAGGTGGAGGTTTCCTGCTCTGAGGAGCGAGAGAGCCAGCCTGGTCCCCGGAGGGGAAGGTGGAGGTTTCCTGCTCTGAGGAACGAGAGAGCCAGCCTGGTCCCCGGAGGGGAAGGTGGAGGTTTCCTGCTCTGAGGAGCGAGAGAGCCAGCCTGGTCCCCGGAGGGGAAGGTGGAGGTTTCCTGCTCTCAGGAACGAGAGAGCCAGCCTGGTCCCTGGAGGGGAAGGTGGAGGTTTCCTGCTCTGAGGAGCGAGAGAGCCAGCCTGGTCCCCGGAGGGGAAGGTGGAGGTTTCCTGCTCTGAGGAGCGAGAGAGCCAGCCTGGTCCCCGGAGGGGAAGGTGGAGGTTTCCTGCTCTGAGGAGCGAGAGAGCCAGCCTGGTCCCCGGAGGGGAAGGTGGAGGTTTCCTGCTCTGAGGAGCCAGAGAGCCAGCCTGGTCCCCGGAGGGGAAGGTGGAGGTTTCCTGCTCTGAGGAGCGAGAGAGCCAGCCTGGTCCCCGGAGGGGAAGGTGGAGGTTTCCTGCTCTGAGGAGCGAGAGAGCCAGCCTGGTCCCCGGAGGGGAAGGTGGAGGTTTCCTGCTCTGAGGAACGAGAGAGCCAGCCTGGTCCCCGGAGGAGAAGGTGGAGGTTTCTTGCTCTGAGGAGCGAGAGAGCCAGCCTGGTCCCTGGAGGGGAAGGTGGAGGTTTCCTGCTTTGAGGAGCGAGTGAGCCAGCCTGGTCCCCGGAGGGGAAGGTGGAGGTTTCCTGCTTTGAGGAGCGAGAGAGCCAGCCTGGTCCCCGGAGGGGAAGGTGGAGGTTTCCTGCTCTGAGGAGCGAGAGAGCCAGCCTGGTCCCCGGAGGGGAAGGTGGAGGTTTCCTGCTCTGAGGAACGAGAGAGCCAGCCTGGTCCCCGGAGGAGAAGGTGGAGGTTTCTTGCTCTGAGGAGCGAGAGAGCCAGCCTGGTCCCTGGAGGGGAAGGTGGAGGTTTCCTGCTTTGAGGAGCGAGAGAGCCAGCCTGGTCCCCGGAGGAGAAGGTGGAGGTTTCCTGCTCTGAGGAGCGAGAGAGCCAGCCTGGTCCCCGGAGGGGAAGGTGGAGGTTTCCTGCTCTGAGGAGCGAGAGAGCCAGCCTGGTCCCCGGAGGGGAAGGTGGAGGTTTCTTGCTCTGAGGATCGAGAGAGCCAGCCTGGTCCCCGGAGGGGAAGGTGGAGGTTTCCTGCTCTGAGGAGCGAGAGAGCCAGCCTGGTCCCCGGAGGGGAAGGTGGAGGTTTCTTGCTCTGAGGATCGAGAGAGCCAGCCTGGTCCCCGGAGGGGAAGGTGGAGGTTTCCTGCTCTGAGGAACGAGAGAGCCAGCCTGGTCCCCGGAGGGGAAGGTGGAGGTTTTCCCCTCCGGGGAACCAACAGAGCTTCACCTTAGTGAGAAGGGTGGAGATCCAATCCTCATGGAGGAACAGACGACATCTTGCCGCGTGTAGTCGTGGATGTCGTAGGCCGCCCCTGTGGGGAGGGGAACGGGCCGCAAAGAGGTAGAGAAACTGAGAATCATTGCGGATGAAGTAGCAACAAAGCGGAAGGAAACTGGGCGATCGATCGTTTATGAGTGGCACATGGACTATCGATCACGTGAGTGAATGCCCAAGGGAAGGGTACTGCTAGAGACTGAGGGTTGTTGGTGCACAAGTCAGTGAGGTGGGCAGTGATGGCCTATGACTTTGAGTTCAGCATTACCCCGGGATTCCAATCAGTCAAGGGGGAGGAGTTATGCAGATTGGCTCTCCTTTAGCTTCTTTTGGAAGTACCATGCCGGTGGGAAGTCGTGGTAAAGAGGTAGCGGTGAAGCTGCAAGCACACACGTAGAGATATGGATCGTTCCTTTTAACGTTATCCAGATGAAGAAGTTATTCAGAGTGACTCTTTATCAACTCATTCTCTATCAAATCTACTTCCATCGTCCTGATCGATCATTGAGAAATGATTTCTTGATTGTCCGCAATTGTACTCCGATTTTCCTGTATGATTCATGAAAGATGACAATGTAACAGAAGAGCATCTCAAAGGAAAGTCCTTCTCCCGTCCCAGTTCATGTTTGATGAATAAAGCAATAAGAAAAAGCATGAAGGACTGTGACTATGAAATCTCTGGGCTGCGATGCGTTGGGTGATAAACGTGAATTACGGATATAACAAATATTCAGCGGCTCCTTCGGGGTCAGCGCTGCACTTCTATCACACTGTTTATATTCATTGTATTTGTGCGCTCCGTGTGTTCTCACTTCATATGGTCTTTTCTCTTCTTTATTTCTCATGTGGTATTTTATTTAGTCACTTATATGTATTTTTTGTATTGTTGATTCATTTCACATAGGATTGTATACTGATTTTGAATCACATTCATTATTTATTAACACATTTTTTTTGTTAGTTATTTATGGGTAGCGCAATTTTTTATTTTTTCCACATGTGTAGGACAGCGGCCTTTTGGGGTCGGGGGGGCTGGGATGTATAGGACAGGGGCATTCGGGAATGGGGGGATTGGGATGTATAGGACAGGGGCATTCGGGAATGGGGGGATTGGGATGTATAGGACAGGGGCATTCGGGAATGGGGGGATTGGGATGTATAGGACAGGGGCATTCGGGAATGGGGGGATTGGGATGTATAGGACAGGGGCATTCGGGAATGGGGGGATTGGGATGTATAGGACAGGGGCATTCGGGAATGGGATGTATATGATGGGGTATTTGGGAATGCAGGGACTGAGATGTATGAGACATGGGAATATGGACTGGGATGTATAGGACAGGGGCATTGGGGGATGGGAACTGGGATTATAGGACAGGGGCATTGGGGGATGGGAACTGGGATGTATAGGACAGGGGCATTGGGGGATGGGAACTGGGATTATAGGACAGGGGCATTGGGGGATGGGAACTGGGATGTATAGGACAGGGGCATTGGGGGATGGGAACTGGGATGTTTATGATGGTGTATTTGGGAATGGGGGGACTGGGATGTATGAGATATGGGAATGGGGACAGAGGCATTGGGGGATGGGAATTGGGAAGACTGGGATGTATAGGACAGGGGTATTTGGAAATGGGAGGACTGGGATGTATAGGACAGGGGCCTTGGGGGATGGGAACTGGGATTATAGGACAGGGGCATTGGGGGATGGGAACTGGGATTATAGGACAGGGACATTGGGGGATGGGAGAACTGGGATTATAGGACAGGGGCATTGGGGGATGGGAACTGGGATTATAGGACAGGGGCATTGGGGGATGGGAACTGGGATTATAGGACAGGGACATTGGGGGATGGGAACTGGGATGTATAGGACAGGGACATTGGGGGATGGGAACTGGGATTATAGGACAGGGGCATTGGGGGATGGGGACTGGGATTATAGTACAGGGGCATTGGGGGATGGGAACTGGGATTATAGTACAGGGGCATTGGGGGATGGGAACTGGGATGTATAGGACAGGGACATTGGGGGATGGGAGGACTGGGATGTATAGGACAGGGGCATTCGGGAATGGGATGTATATGATGGGGTATTTGGGAATGCAGGGACTGAGATGTATGAGACATGGGAATATGGACTGGGATGTATAGGACAGGGGCATTGGGGGATGGGAACTGGGATTATAGGACAGGGGCATTGGGGGATGGGAACTGGGATTATAGGACAGGGGCATTGGGGGATGGGAACTGGGATGTTTATGATGGTGTATTTGGGAATGGGGGGACTGGGATGTATAGGACAGGGGCATTGGGGGATGGGAACTGGGATGTATAGGACAGGGACATTGGGGGATGGGAGGACTGGGATGTATAGGACAGGGGCATTGGGGGATGGGAACTGGGATGTATAGGACAGGGACATTGGGGGATGGGAGGACTGGGATGTATAGGAAAGGGGCATTGGGGGATGGGAACTGGGATTATAGTACAGGGGCATTGGGGGATGGGAACTGGGATGTATAGGACAGGGACATTGGGGGATGGGAGGACTGGGATGTATAGGACAGGGGCATTGGGGGATGGGAACTGGGATGTATAGGACAGGGGCATTGGGGGATGGGAACTGGGATGTATAGGACAGGGGCATTGGGGGATGGGAGGACTGGGATGTATAGGACAGGGGCCTTAGGGGATGGGAACTGGGATTATAGTACAGGGGCATTGGGGGATGGGAACTGGGATGTATAGGACAGGGACATTGGGGGATGGGAGGACTGGGATGTATAGGACAGGGGCATTGGGGGATGGGAACTGGGATGTATAGGACAGGGGCATTGGGGGATGGGAACTGGGATGTATAGGACAGGGACATTGGGGGATGGGAACTGGGATTATAGTACAGGGGCATTGGGGGATGGGAACTGGGATTATAGTACAGGGGCATTGGGGGATGGGAACTGGGATGTATAGGACAGGGGCATTGGGGGATGGGAACTGGGATTATAGTACAGGGGCATTGGGGGATGGGAACTGGGATTATAGTACAGGGGCATTGGGGGATGGGAACTGGGATGTATAGGACAGGGGCATTGGGGGATGGGAACTGGGATGTATAGTACAGGGGCATTGGGGGATGGGAGGACTGGGATGTATAGGACAGGGACATTGGGGGATGGGAGGACTGGGATGTATAGGACAGGGGCATTGGGGGATGGGAACTGGGATTATAGGACAGGGGCATTGGGGGATGGGAACTGGGATGTATAGGACAGGGGCATTGGGGGATGGGAACTGGGAGGACTGGGATGTATACAACAGGGCATTAGGGGATGGGAACTGGGAGGACTGGATGTATAGGACAGGGGCCTTAGGGGATGGGAACTGGGATTATAGTACAGGGGCATTGGGGGATGGGAACTGGGATTATAGTACAGGGCATTGGGGGATGGGAACTGGGATGTATAGGACAGGGGCATTGGGGGATGGGAACTGGGATGTATAGTACAGGGGCATTGGGGGATGGGAGGACTGGGATGTATAGGACAGGGGCATTGGGGGATGGGAACTGGGATTATAGGACAGGGGCATTGGGGGATGGGAACTGGGATGTATAGGACAGGGGCATTGGGGGATGGGAACTGGGATGTATAGGACAGGGACATTGGGGGATGGGAGGACTGGGATGTATAGTACAGGGGCATTGGGGGATGGGAACTGGGATTATAGGACAGGGACATTGGGGGATGGGAGGACTGGGATGTATAGGACAGGGGCCTTAGGGGATGGGAACTGGGATTATAGTACAGGGGCATTGGGGGATGGGAACTGGGATGTATAGGACAGGGGCATTGGGGATGGGAACTGGGATGTATAGGACAGGGACATTGGGGGATGGGAGGACTGGGATGTATAGGACAGGGACATTGGGGGATGGGAGGACTGGGATGTATAGGACAGGGGCATTGGGGGATGGGAACTGGGATTATAGGACAGGGGCATTGGGGGATGGGAACTGGGAGGACTGGGATGTATACGACACTGAAGTACTCTTACTGGTGTAGAGGACTCTGCTAATCATCCCGGGCATTACCATCAGGAACATTGGCAGGATCTTCAGATAACCGCACAACACGCACCCCAACTTAACGTGCTTGAGAGAGCGAGCGGCCAGACACCGCTGAATGATGACCTGGAGGTTGGAAAGACAAGGATCATTATGTAAGCTCTTGGGATCAGGGCCCTCTGATTCCTCCTGTATTGTACTTGTACTGTCTGCCTCATGTTGTAAAGTGCTGTGTAAACTGTCAGCGCTATATAAATCCTGTATAATAATAAGAATGACATGAGCTCGGCTCTTCTCTGGCTGGTAACCCAGACATGTTCTCCTCTCTCTTATTAGAGCCACCAGAAGTCTACACAAGGAGGACTATACAGTCTGCCAGGCAGGCCAGGACTGACACGCCTCCTCTCCAGTATAGACACACCCACTTTGTTGCTCTGTAAAGTCTATAGGAGCACAGCCTGTGATGAGGGGTGTGGCTATTACTCTTCCAGCATGGAGCACCGGAGAGGGAGCACCGGAGAGGAGCACCAGAGAGGGAGCACCGGAGAGGGAGCACCGGAGAGGGAGCATTGGAGAGGAGCACCAGAGAGGGAGCACCAGAGAGGAGCACCGGAGAGGAGCACCGGAGAGGGAGCACCGGAGAGGAGCACCGGAGAGGGAGCACCGGAGAGGAGCACCAGAGGGGAGCACCGGAGAGGAGCACCGGAGAGGAGCACCGGAGAGGAGCACCGGAGAGGAGCACCAGAGGGGAGCACCGGAGAGGGAGCACCGGAGAGAAGCACCAGAGAGGAGCACCGGAGAGAAGCACCGGAGAGGGAGCACCGGAGAGGAGCACTGGAGAGGAAAAGGTATTTGCAGCATTTTGGGGTAACGATGGCTACACACTGGTAGAATTTCATTCAAAACTATTTATTTTAAAATCATTTGATTTTCTAATGGTTAGTGGGGTCAAATCGATATTCGTTTTGAGTGATGAGAAAATTTGCAGGAGGCGGATGGAAAATTTCTAACAGTGAATATGATTTATGTTCAGGAAGTTACAAAATCCCTGTACAGAGGACATAAGAAGGGGTCACATTATCGGTTATCTGGGGTCTGGGAGAGGTGTATGGGGTCTATGAGAAGAACCAGAAGCACAGTATTGGGAGGAGGACAGGATGATGAAGATCCCAGTACAGAGGACATAAGAAGGGGTCACATTATCGGTTATCTGGGGTCTGGGAGAGGTGTATGGGGTCTATGAGAAGAACCAGAAGCACAGTATTGGGAGGAGGACAGGATGATGAAGATCCCAGTACAGAGGACATAAGAAGGGGTCACATTATCGGTTATCTGGGGTCTGGAAGAGATGTACAAGGTCTATGAGAAGAACCAGAAGCACAGTAATGGGTGGAGGACAGGATGGTGGAGAAGACAAAGGGCACCAGATGGGGTCACATTACAGGTTATCTGGTGTCTCATTGACTTCACTGGATATCAGTACAGCGATCAGAAGCCTCATTCCATGATGGGTCCAGCAGTCTAGGCCTAAGGCTTCAGGTTGGGTTGTTTGAGGTGACACTAGTGAGATAGTTGGGGGCAGATCACAATTAGATGTACACAATGGGAATTACCTGGTCGCTGCACCAATACCAGGTGGCCACAATGGTCAGTCCCACGATCACAGCCGGCCAAGGTAGATCCCCATCTTTGGCATCCCGCAGCAAGTGCAGAGCATCTGAGCGTGGAGAGGCGCAAGCGAATGAGATGTTGCCCAGGTTGCTGGGTGTAGCATTCATGTACTTCTCCATCAGGGCATTGTAGCCTCCCACCTCACTAAAAGCTGAAGGACACAAGAAGGAGCTTAATTTCATCACAGCCTGAAAACCAACTAGAGAAAAGTACAAAACTGGATATAAAAGTGACATGGATCTATAACATCAGTGCTTACTGTGTGGGGGGAGGGGCGCCTTGACTGGCAGCTGCTGGGGAGAGAATATCCCTCCAGGTCTGAGGAGAATGTCTAATCTTTATACAAATATGCTCATTACATACTCAGCCCCGGCTTCTACTTTTCAGCAATACACAATGTATACCACAGTTGTGCCTTACTGCTCCTTCTAACAATAGAAGCGGCCAACCTAGAACATTCCACGTGTGGCTCATGTCTGATGGATTCCCTTCTAAAGGGCAGAACTAAGAATAATATTATAAAGGATTCGCCAACAAGAGGGAAGAACTGAGAATAAAATTAAGGATTGCCCAATGAGAAGAAAGAACTAAGAATAATATGGAGGACTCCCCAAGGAGAGGGAAGAATTATATGAAGGACTCCCCAATGAGAAGGAAGAACTAAGAATAATATGAAGGACTCCCCAATGAGAAGGAAGAACTAAGAATAATATGGAGGACTCCCCAAGGAGAGAGAAGAACTAAGAATAATATGGAGGACTCCCCAATGAGAAGGAAGAACTAAGAATAATATGGAGGACTCCCCAATGAGAAGGAAGAACTAAGAATAACATGGAGGACTCCCCAATGAGAAGGAAGAACTAAGAATAATATGGAGGACTCCCCAAGGAGAGAGAAGAACTAAGAATAATATGGAGGACTCCCCAAGGAGAAGAAAGAACTAGGAATAACATGGAGGACTCCCCAAGGAGAGAGAAGAACTAAGAATAATATGGAGGACTCCCCAATGAGAAGAAAGAACTAAGAATAATATGGAGGACTCCCCAATGAGAAGAAAGAACTAAGAATAATATGGAGGACTCCCCAATGAGAAGGAAGAACTAAGAATAATATGGAGGACTCCCCAATGAGAAGGAAGAACTAAGAATAACATGGAGGACTCCCCAATGAGAAGAAAGAACTAAGAATAATATGGAGGACTCCCCAATGAGAAGAAAGAACTAAGAATAATATGGAGGACTCCCCCAATGAGAAGGAAGAACTAAGAATAATATGGAGGACTCCCCAATGAGAAGGAAGAACTAAGAATAATATGGAGGACTCCCCAATGAGAAGGAAGAACTAAGAATAATATGGAGGACTCCCCAAGGAGAGGGAAGAATTATATGAAGGACTCCCCAATGAGAAGAAAGAACTAGGAATAACATGGAGGACTCCCCAAGGAGAGGGAAGAATAATATGGAGGACTCCCCAAGGAGAGAGAAGAACTAAGAATAATATGGAGGACTCCCCAAGGAGAGAGAAGAACTAAGAATAATATGGAGGACTCCCCAAGGAGAGAGAAGAACTAAGAATAATATGGAGGACTCCCCAAGGAGAGGGAAGAATTATATGAAGGACTCCCCAAGGAGAGGGAACAACTAGGAATAACATGGAGGACTCCCCAATTAGAGGGAAGAACTGAGAATAATATGGAGGACTCCCAAGGAGAGGGAAGAATTATATGAAGGACTCCCCAATGAGAGGGAAGAACTAAGAATAACATGGAGGACTCCCCAAGGAGAGGGAAGAACTAAGAATAATATGGAGGACTCCCCAATGAGGGGGGACAACTAGGAATAACATGGGGGACTCTCCAATGAGGGGAACAACTAAGAATAATATGGAGGACTCCCCAATGAGAGGGAACAACTAAGAATAACATGGGGGACTCCTCAATGAGGGGAAACAACTAAGAATAATATGGAGGACTCCCCAATGAGGGGCAACAACTAAGAATAACATGGAGGACTCCTCAAGGAGAGGAAAGAACTAAGAATATTACAAAAGACTCCTCAACAAGAGGAAGGAACTGAGAGTAATATGGAGGACCCCCCCCCCCCCCAATGAGAGGGAAGAACTGAGAATACTATGGAGGACTCCCCAATGAAAGGGAAGAACCAACAATAATATGGAGGACTCTAGTTTCATCTGATTGGCTGTAAGGTAATGAAGGTAGAATTCAAATCACATTTGAGAGGTTGTTAGAAACCCCTTAAGAAATCCGCACGGTCGATTTTCCCCACCTTGAGAGGATCACATTCAAACACTGTTGGGGTAACATGCCCAGCACCTCCTCGGAGTCAGGACTCTATACTTCACTCCATCAGGTTTGTGCAACATCAATGGTGGTGAAAAGCAAAACATAGTACCAACATTTAAAAAAGGGCCAAGATACAGTAAATATAGTACTTAGAAACTACAGGCCGATCAGCCTTACATCAATAGTATGTTAACTATTGGAATGAATGATACAGAACTATATCCAAGAATTTGCTGATGAAAATAGTATCGATTAGGGTTGTCCCGATACCGATACTAGTATCGGTATCGGCACCGATACCGAGCATTTGCCCAAGTACTTGTACTCGGGCAAATGCTCCCGATGCCTCCCCCGATACCTTGACTGTCAGCTGTGATCGGCGCGTGGGGGAGTTACAAGATTCTCCCCCCGCCGGCTTTCAGCAGCTTTAGTGACAGACAGCGGTGATCGCTCACAGCTGACTGTCACTGCATCCTCCTCCATCCCCCCTCCTTTCCTCTGTCCCTCTCAGCTGTCCCCTCCGTTCTGCTCTTATCTGTCCCTCTCAGCTGTCCCCTCCTTCTGCTCTTATCTGTCCCCTCCGTTCTGCTCTTATCTGTCCCCTCCGTTCTCCCCCTCAGTTCCTCCGTCCTCCCCCTCCTCCTTCCTCTGTGTATGGAGAGAGTCAGCTGACTCTTTCCATTCACATAACTGAAACATTGTAATCTCCTGTGATTACGATGTGTCAGTTTATGAATGGAGAGGAGCCGCTGTCTTCTCTCCATTCATTGTCAGTGCAGCTGAGGCTGCAGAGAAAGGGACTGGGGAATCTCTATCCTCGGTCTCTTTCTCTGTCTCAAGGGGGAGATATCAGAGGTCTGTTAAGACCCCTGATATCTCACCAAAGCCCCCCAAAAGGGCTGATTAAAAAAAAAAAACAAAACAATAAAGAATAAAAGAAATATTATTGTAAAAAATAAAAATTGTAAAAAAAAAAAAAATAACACACACATACAACGTTCACCCCCCCCCCCCCCCCCCCAAAAAAAAGCAAGCACTGTTAAAAAAAAAAAATGAAAAAAAAAACACTGTCACGTGACATTAAAAAAAAAGTATCGGTAATCGGTATCGGCGAGTACTTGAAAAAAAGTATCGGTACTTGTACTCGGTCCTAAAAAAGTGGTATCGGGACAACCCTAGTATCGATAGTAGTAACCAGCATGGATTTATGAAGGACAGTTCTTGCCAGACCAATCTGTTAACATTCTATGAGGAAGTGAGCTGTAATTTGAATAGAGGAAGGCCTGGGGATGTGGTTTATCTGGATTTCACTGAGGAATTTGAGATTTAGAGATTAAACTATAATTCTACCAATTTACTAAACTCTGTTTCGGACACATCTGGAGTATTCTGTCCAGTTCTGGTCACCAGTCCTCAGAAGGGATGTGATGGAACTGGAGAGAGTCCAGAGAAGGGCAATAAAGATAATAAGGGGGCTGGAGGAGCCCAGTCATAGGCGATGGAGGAGCTGTTATGAGGGATTGAGGATGTCAGTTATGGGGGATGGAGGAGATCAGTTATGGGGGATGGAGGAGATCAGTTATGGGGGATGGAGGAGATCAGTTATGGGGGATGGAGGAGATCAGTTATGGGGGATGGAGGAGATCAGTTATGGGGATGGAGGAGATCAGTTATGGGGGATGGAGGAGATCAGTTATGGGGGATGGAGGAGATCAGTTATGGGGGATGGAGGAGATCAGTTATGGGTGATGGAGGAGATCAGTTATGGGGGATGGAGGAGATCAGTTATGGGGGATGGAGGAGATCAGTTATGGGGGATGGAGGAGCTCAGTTATGGGGGATGGGGGAGATCAGTTATGGGGGAGGGAGGAGATCAGTTATGGGGGATGGAGGAGATCAGTTATGGGGGATGGAGGAGATCAGTTATGGGGGATGGGGGAGATCAGTTATGGGGGATGGAGGAGATCAGTTATGGGGGATGGAGGAGATCAGTTATGGGGGATGGAGGAGATCAGTTATGGGGGTGGAGGAGATCAGTTATGGGGGATGGAGGAGATCAGTTATGGGGGATGGAGGAGATCAGTTATGGGGGATGGAGGAGATCAGTTATGGGGGATGGAGGAGATCAGTTATGGGGGTGGAGGAGATCAGTTATGGGGAGGGAGGAGATCAGTTATGGGGGATGGAGGAGATCAGTTATGGGGGATGGAGGAGATCAGTTATGGGGGTGGAGGAGATCAGTTATGGGGAGGGAGGAGATCAGTTATGGGGGATGGAGGAGATCAGTTATGGGGGATGGAGGAGCTCAGTTATGGGGGATGGAGGAGATCAGTTATGGGGGATGGAGGAGATCAGTTATGGGGGATGGAGGAGATCAGTTATGGGGGATGGAGGAGATCAGTTATGGGGGATGGAGGAGATCAGTTATGGGGGATGGAGGAGGTCAGTTATGGGGGATGGAGGAGATCAGTTATGGGGGATGGAGGAGATCAGTTATGGGGGATGGAGGAGGTCAGTTATGGGGGATGGAGGAGATCAGTTATGGGGAGGGAGGAGATCAGTTATAGGGGATGGAGGAGATCAGTTATGGGGGATGGAGGAGGTCAGTTATGGGGGATGGAGGAGGTCAGTTATGGGGGATGGAGGAGATCAGTTATGGGGGATGGAGGAGATCAGTTATGGGGGATGGGGGAGATCAGTTATGGGGGATGGAGGAGGTCAGTTATGGGGGATGGAGGAGATCAGTTATGGGGGATGGAGGAGGTCAGTTATGGGGGATGGAGGAGATCAGTTATGGGGGATGGAGGAGATCAGTTATGGGGGATGGAGGAGATCAGTTATGGGGGATGGAGGAGGTCAGTTATGGGGGATGGAGGAGATCAGTTATGGGGGATGGAGGAGCTCAGTTATGGGGGATGGAGGAGATCAGTTATGGGGGATGGAGGAGGTCAGTTATGGGGGATGGAGGAGGTCAGTTATGGGGGATGGAGGAGATCAGTTATGGGGAGGGAGGAGATCAGTTATGGGGGGGATGGAGGAGGTCAGTTATGGGGGATGGAGGAGGTCAGTTATGGGGGATGGAGGAGGTCAGTTATGGGGGATGGAGGAGATCAGTTATGGGGGATGGGGGAGATCAGTTATGGGGGATGGAGGAGATCAGTTATAGGGGATGGAGGAGATCAGTTATGGGGGATGGGGGAGATCAGTTATGGGGGATGGAGGAGATCAGTTATGGGGGATGGAGGAGATCAGTTATAGGGGATGGAGGAGATCAGTTATGGGGGATGGGGGAGATCAGTTATGGGGGATGGAGGAGGTCAGTTATGGGGGATGGAGGAGATCAGTTATGGGGGATGGAGGAGATCAGTTATGGGGAGGGAGGAGATCAGTTATAGGGGATGGAGGAGATCAGTTATGGGGGATGGGGGAGATCAGTTATGGGGGATGGGGGAGATCAGTTATGGGGATGGAGGAGATCAGTTATGGGGGATGGAGGAGATCAGTTATGGGGGATGGAGGAGATCAGTTATGGGGGATGGAGGTGATCAGTTATGGGGGATGGGGGAGATCAGTTATGGGGAGGGAGGAGATCAGTTATGGGGGATGGAGGAGATCAGTTATGGGGGATGGAGGAGATCAGTTATGGGGGATGGAGGAGGTCAGTTATGGGGGATGGAGGAGATCAGTTATGGGGGATGGAGGAGATCAGTTATGGGGGATGGAGGAGATCAGTTATGGGGGATGGAGGAGGTCAGTTATGGGGGATGGAGGAGATCAGTTATGGGGGATGGAGGAGATCAGTTATGGGGGATGGGGGAGATCAGTTATGGGGGATGGGGGAGATCAGTTATGGGGGATGGAGGAGATCAGTTATGGGGGATGGGGGAGATCAGTTATGGGGATGGAGGAGATCAGTTATGGGGGATGGAGGAGATCAGTTATGGGGGATGGGGGAGATCAGTTATGGGGATGGAGGAGATCAGTTATGGGGGATGGAGGAGATCAGTTATGGGGAGGGAGGAGATCAGTTATGGGGGATGGAGGAGCTCAGTTATGGGGGATGGAGGAGATCAGTTATGGGGGATGGAGGAGGTCAGTTATGGGGGATGGAGGAGATCAGTTATGGGGGATGGAGGAGATCAGTTATGGGGATGGAGGAGGTCAGTTATGGGGGATGGAGGAGATCAGTTATGGGGGATGGAGGAGATCAGTTATGGGGGATGGAGGAGATCAGTTATGGGGGATGGAGGAGGTCAGTTATGGGGGATGGAGGAGATCAGTTATGGGGGATGGAGGAGATCAGTTATGGGGGATGGAGGAGGTCAGTTATGGGGGATGGAGGAGATCAGTTATGGGGGATGGAGGAGATCAGTTATGGGGGATGGAGGAGATCAGTTATGGGGGATGGAGGAGATCAGTTATGGGGGATGGAGGAGATCAGTTATGGGGGATGGAGGAGATCAGTTATGGGGGATGGAGGAGATCAGTTATGGGGGATGGAGGAGATCAGTTATGGGGGATGGAGGAGATCAGTTATGGGGGATGGAGGAGGTCAGTTATGGGGGATGGAGGAGATCAGTTATGGGGGATGGAGGAGATCAGTTATGGGGGATGGAGGAGGTCAGTTATGGGGGATGGAGGAGCTCAGTTATGGGGGATGGAGGAGATCAGTTATGGGGGATGGAGGAGATCAGTTATGGGGGATGGAGGAGGTCAGTTATGGGGGATGGAGGAGATCAGTTATGGGGAGGGAGGAGATCAGTTATGGGGGATGGAGGAAGTCAGTTATGGGGGATGGAGGAGATCAGTTATGGGGGATGGAGGAGGTCAGTTATGGGGGATGGAGGAGATCAGTTATGGGGGGGATGGAGGAGGTCAGTTATGGGGGATGGAGGAGATCAGTTATGGGGGATGGAGGAG
>JBBDGP010005597.1:0-22500 GCA_037952835.1 Lithobates septentrionalis
CCTACAGTCACACATCATCCCTACAGTCACACACCATCCCTACAGTCACACACATCCCTACAGTCACACGACGCTGCGAGATCCCTACAGTCACACATCATCCCTACAGTCACAGCCACATCCCTACAGTCACACATCATCCCTACAGTCACACACCATCCCTACAGTCACACCATCCCTACAGTCACATCATCCCTACAGTCACACACCATCCCTACAGTCACACAACCATCCCTACAGTCACACCCATCCCTACAGTCACACACCATCCCTACAGTCACACATCATCCCTACAGTCACATCATCCCTACAGTCACACACCATCCCTACAGTCACACCATCCCTACAGTCACACATCATCACTCACATCACCTACAGTCACACATCATCCCTACAGTCACATCATCCCTACAGTCACACACCATCCCTACAGTCACACCACCATCCCTACAGTCACATCACATCATCCTACAGTCACACATCATCCCTACAGTCACACACCATCCCTACAGTCACACACCATCCCTACAGTCACATCATCCCTACAACAGTCACATCACAACATCCCTACAGTCACACACCATCCCTACAGTCACACCCCATCCCTACAGTCACACCCCATCCCTACAGTCACATCATCCCTACAGTCACATCCATCCCTACAGTCACACACCATCCCTACAGTCACACACCATCCCTACAGTCACACACCATCCCTACAGTCACACACCATCCCTACAGTCACACATCATCCCTACAGTCACACACCATCCCTACAGTCACATCATCCTTACAGTCACACACCATCCCTACAGTCACACACCATCCCTACAGTCACATCATCCCTACAGTCACACATCATCCTACAGTCACATCATCCCTACAGTCACACATCATCCCTACAGTCACACACCATCCCTACAGTCACACATCATCCCTACAGTCACACCCCATACCTACAGTCACACCCCATCCCTACAGTCACACACCATCCCTACAGTCACACACCATCCCTACTGTCACACCCCATCCCTACAGTCACATCATCCCTACAGTCACATCATCCCTACAGTCACACACCATCCCTACAGTCACACACCATCCCTACAGTCACATCATCCCTACAGTCACACACCATCCCTACAGTCACACCCCATCCCTACAGTCACATCATCCCTACAGTCACCCCATCCCTACAGTCACACATCATCCCTACAGTCACCCCATCCCTACAGTCACACATCATCCCTACAGTCACACATCATCCCTACAGTCACACATCATCCCTACAGTCACACATCATCCCTACAGTCACACATCATCCCTACAGTCACACCATCCCTACAGTCACATCATCCCTACAGTCACACACCATCCCTACAGTCACACATCATCCCTACAGTCACACCATCCCTACAGTCACATCATCCCTACAGTGACATCATCCCTACAGTCACATCATCCCTACAGTCACACATCATCCCTACAGTCACACATCATTCCTACAGTCACACCCCATCCCTACAGTCACACATCATCCCTACAGTCACACATCATCCCTACAGTCACACACCATCCCTACAGTCACATCATCCCTACAGTCACACACCATCCCTACAGTCACATCATCCCTACAGTCACACACCATCCTACAGTCACACCATCCCTACAGTCACACACCATCCCTACAGTCACACACCATCCCTACAGTCACACACCATCCCTACAGTCACCATCATCCTTACAGTCACACACCATCCCTACAGTCACATCATCCCTACAGTCACACATCATCCCTACAGTCACATCATCCCTACAGTCACACATCATCCCTACAGTCACACACCATCCCTACAGTCACACATCATCCCTACAGTCACACCCCATCCCTACAGTCACACACCATCCCTACAGTCACACATCATCCCTACAGTCACACATCATCCCTACAGTCACACCCATCCCTACAGTCACACACCATCCCTACAGTCACACACCATCCCTACAGTCACATCATCCCTACAGTCACACATCATCCCTACAGTCACACACCATCCCTACAGTCACACACCATCCCTACAGTCACACACCATCCCTACAGTCACACACCATCCCTACAGTCACACATCATCCCTACAGTCACACACCATCCTACAGTCACACATCATCCCTACAGTCACACACCATCCCTACAGTCACATCATCCTTACAGTCACACACCATCCCTACAGTCACACCCCATCCCTACAGTCACATCATCCCTACAGTCACACATCATCCCTACAGTCACACATCATCCCTACAGTCACACATCATCCCTACAGTCACACATCATCCCTACAGTCACATCATCCCTACAGTCACACATCATCCCTACAGTCACACATCATCCCTACAGTCACACATCATCCCTACAGTCACACATCATCCCTACAGTCACACATCATCCTACAGTCACACACCATCCCTACAGTCACACACCATCCCTACAGTCACATCATCCCTACAGTCACACATCATCCCTACAGTCACACATCATCCCTACAGTCACACCCCATCCCTACAGTCACATCATCCCTACAGTCACACACCATCCCTACAGTCACACATCATCCCTACAGTCACACCCCATCCCTACAGTCACATCATCCCTACAGTCACACATCATCCCTACAGTCACACATCATCCCTACAGTCACATCCCATCCCTACAGTCACACATCATCCCTACAGTCACACACCATCCCTACAGTCACATCATCCCTACAGTCACACACCATCCCTACAGTCACACACCATCCCTACAGTCACACCATCCCTACAGTCACATCATCCCTACAGTCACACCATCCCTACAGTCACATCATCCTACAGTCACACCATCCCTACAGTCACATCATCCCTACAGTCACACATCATCCCTACAGTCACACATCATCCCTACAGTCACATCATCCCTACAGTCCACATCATCCCTACAGTCACACATCATCCCTACAGTCACACCATCCCTACAGTCACACACCATCCCTACAGTCACACATCATCCCTACAGTAACCCCATCCCTACAGTCACACATCATCCCTACAGTCACACATCATCCCTACAGTCACACACCATCCCTACAGTCACACACCATCCCTACAGTCACACCATCCCTACAGTCACATCATCCCTACAGTCACACATCATCCCTACAGTCACATCATCCCTACAGTCACACCCCATCCCTACAGTCACATCATCCCTACAGTCACATCATCCCTACAGTCACACACCATCCCTACAGTCACACATCATCCCTACAGTCACACCCCATCCCTACAGTCACACCCCATCCCTACAGTCACACATCATCCCTACAGTCACACATCATCCCTACAGTCACACATCATCCCTACAGTCACACATCATCCCTAAAGTCACACACCATCCCTACAGTCACATCATCCCTACAGTCACACACCATCCCTACAGTCACACACCATCCCTACAGTCACATCATCCTTTACAGTCACACACCATCCCTACAGTCACACACCATCCCTACAGTCACACATCATCCCTACAGTCACACATCATCCCTACAGTCACATCATCCCTACAGTCACACATCATCCCTACAGTCACACACCATCCCTACAGACACACATCATCCCTACAGTCACACCCCATCCCTACAGTCACACCCCATCCCTACAGTCACACATCATCCCTACAGTCACCCCATCCCTACAGTCACACATCATCCCTACAGTCACACATCATCCCTACAGTCACATCATCCCTACAGTCACATCATCCCTACAGTCACATCATCCCTACAGTCACACATCATCCCTACAGTCACACCATCCCTACAGTCACACACCATCCCTACAGTCACACATCATCCCTACAGTCACCCCATCCCTACAGTCACACATCATCCCTACAGTCACACATCATCCCTACAGTCACACACCATCCCTACAGTCACACCATCCCTACAGTCACATCATCCCTACAGTCACACATCATCCCTACAGTCACATCATCCCTACAGTCACACATCATCCCTACAGTCACACATCATCCCTACAGTCAAAAACCATCCCTACAGTCACACACCATCCCTACAGTCACACCCCATCCCTACAGTCACATCATCCCTACAGTCACATCATCCCTACAGTCACACACCATCCCTACAGTCACACACCATCCCTACAGTCACATCATCCCTACAGTCACACACCATCCCTACAGTCACATCATCCCTACAGTCACACACCATCCCTACAGTCACATCATCCCTACAGTCACATCATCCCTACAGTCACATCATCCCTACAGTCACATCATCCCTACAGTCACACATCATCCCTACAGTCACACACCATCCCTACAGTCACACACCATCCCTACAGTCACATCATCCCTATAGTCACACACCATCCCTACAGTCACATCATACCTACAGTCACACATCATCCCTACAGTCACACACCATCCCTACAGTCACATCATCCCTACAGTCACACACCATCCCTACAGTCACACATCATCCCTACAGTCACACCATCCCTACAGTCACACTATCCCTACAGTCACACATCATCCCTACAGTCACACATCATCCCTACAGTCACATCATCCCTACAGTCACATCATCCCTACAGTCACACATCCCTACAGTCACACACCATCCCTACAGTCACACACCATCCCTACAGTCACACATCATCCCTACAGTCACACCATCCCTACAGTCACATCATCCCTACAGTGACATCATCCCTACAGTCACATCATCCCTACAGTCACACATCATTCCTACAGTCACACCCCATCCCTACAGTCACACATCATCCCTACAGTCACACATCATCCCTACAGTCACACACCATCCCTACAGTCACATCATCCCTACAGTCACACACCATCCCTACAGTCACATCATCCCTACAGTCACACACCATCCCTACAGTCACACCATCCCTACAGTCACACACCATCCCTACAGTCACACATCATCCCTACAGTCACACACCATCCCTACAGTCACATCATCCTTACAGTCACACACCATCCCTACAGTCACACACCATCCCTACAGTCACATCATCCCTACAGTCACACATCATCCCTACAGTCACATCATCCCTACAGTCACATCATCCCTACAGTCACACATCATCCCTACAGTCACACACCATCCCTACAGTCACACATCATCCCTACAGTCAAACATCATCCCTACAGTCACACCCCATCCCTACAGTCACACCCCATCCCTACAGTCACATCATCATCCCTACAGTCACACATCATCCCTACAGTCACACACCATCCCTACAGTCACACATCATCCCTACAGTCACACACCATCCCTACAGTCACACATCATCCCTACAGTCACACATCATCCCTACAGTCACACCCCATCCCTACAGTCACACACCATCCCTACAGTCACATCATCATCCCTACAGTCACATCATCCCTACAGTCACACATCATCCCTACAGTCACACATCATCCCTACAGTCACACATCATCCCTACAGTCACACATCATCCTACAGTCACACATCATCCCTACAGTCACACCATCCCTACAGTCACACCATCCCTACAGTCACACATCATCCCTACAGTCACACATCATCCCTACAGTCACACCATCGCTACAGTCACATCATCCCTACAGTCACACATCATCCCTACAGTCACACACCATCCCAACAGTCACACCCCATCCCTACAGTCACACATCATCCCTACAGTCACACATCATCCCTACAGTCACACCCCATCCCTACAGTCACACATCATCCCTACAGTCACACCCCATCCCTACAGTCACACACCATCCCTACAGTCACACCCCATCCCTACAGTCACACACCATCCCTACAGTCGCACACCATCCCTACAGTCACATCATCATCCCTACAGTCACACACCATCCCTACAGTCACATCATCCCTACAGTCACATCATCCCTACAGTCACACCCCATCCCTACAGTCACACCCCATCCCTACAGTCACATCATCCCTACAGTCACATCATCCCTACAGTCACACACCATCCCTACAGTCACACACCATCCCTACAGTCACATCATCCCTACAGTCACACACCATCCCTACAGTCACATCATCCCTACAGTCACACATCATCCCTACAGTCACACATCATCCCTACAGTCACATCATCCCTACAGTCACATCATCATCCCTACAGTCACATCATCCCTACAGTCACACATCATCCCTACAGTCTCCCTACAGTCACACACATCCCCTACAGTCACATCATCATCCCTACAGTCACACAGAATCCCTACAGTCACACACCATCCCTACAGTCACACATCATCCCTACAGTCACACACCATCCCTACAGTCACACATCATCCCTACAGTCACACACCATCCCTACAGTCACACACCATCCCTACAGTCACACACCATCCCTACAGTCACACACCATCCCTACAGTCCACACACCATCCCTACAGTCACACACATCCCTACAGTCCACATCAACCCACAGTCACACACCATCCCTACATCACACACCATCCCTACAGTCACACACATCCCTACAGTCACATCAATCCCTACAGTCACACACCATCCCTACAGTCACATCATCCCTACAGTCACACACCATCCCTACAGTCACATCATCCCTACAGTCACACACCATCCCTACAGTCACATCATCCCTACAGTCACACATCATCCCTACAGTCACACATCATCCCTACAGTCCAACACCATCCCTACAGTCACACTCATCCCTACAGTCACACACCATCCCTACAGTCACACATCATCCCTACAGTCACACACCATCCCTACAGTCACACACCATCCCTACAGTCACATCATCCCTACAGTCACACACCATCCCTACAGTCACACACCATCCCTACAGTCACATCATCCCTACAGTCACACACCATCCCTACAGTCACACCATCCCTACAGTCACACATCATCCCTACAGTCACACACCATCCCTACAGTCACACCATCCCTACAGTCACATCATCCCTACAGTCACACATCATCCCTACAGTCACACATCATCCCTACAGTCACACATCATCCCTACAGTCACACTCATCCCTACAGTCACACACCATCCCTACAGTCACACACCATCCCTACAGTCACACATCATCCCTACAGTCACACACCATCCCTACAGTCACACATCATCCCTACAGTCACATCATCCCTACAGTCACACATCATCCCTACAGTCACACATCATCCCTACAGTCACATCATCTCCCTACAGTCACACATCATCCCTACAGTCACACCATCCCTACAGTCACACACCATCCCTACAGTCACACATCATCCCTACAGTCACACATCATCCCTACAGTCCCACATCATCCCTACAGTCACATCATCCCTACAGTCACACATCATCCCTACAGTCACACATCATCCCTACAGTCACATCATCCCTACAGTCACACATCCATCCCTACAGTCACACACCATCCCTACAGTCACACACCATCCCTACAGTCACACACCATCCCTACAGTCACACATCATCCCTACAGTCACACATCATCCCTACAGTCACATCATCCCTACAGTCACACATCATCCCTACAGTCACACATCATCCCTACAGTTACATCATCCCTACAGTCACATCATCCTACAGTCACACATCATCCCTACAGTCACACACCATCCCTACAGTCACATCATCCCTACAGTCACACATCATCCCTACAGTCACACATCATCCCTACAGTCACATCATCCCTACAGTCACACATCATCCCTACAGTCACACATCATCCCTACAGTCACACATCATCCCTACAGTCACATCATCCCTACAGTCACACACCATCCCTACAGTCACACACCATCCCTACAGTCACACACCATCCCTACAGTCACACATCATCCCTATAGTCACACATCATCCCTACAGTCACATCATCCCTACAGTCACACATCATCCCTACAGTCACACATCATCCCTACAGTTACATCATCCCTACAGTCACATCATCCCTACAGTCACACATCATCCCTACAGTCACACACCATCCCTACAGTCACATCATCCCTACAGTCACACATCATCCCTACAGTCACACACCATCCCTACAGTCACATCATCCCTACAGTCACACATCATCCCTACAGTCACACATCATCCCTACAGTCACACATCATCCCTACAGTCACATCATCCCTACAGTCACACATCATCCCTACAGTCACACATCATCCCTACAGTCACATCATCCCTACAGTCACATCATCCCTACAGTCACACATCATCCCTACAGTCACACATCATCCCTACAGTCACACCATCCCTACAGTCACACCATCCCTACAGTCACATCATCCCTACAGTCACACATCATCCCTACAGTCACACATCATCCCTACAGTCACACATCATCCCTACAGTCACACATCCCTACAGTCACATCATCCCTACAGTCACATCATCCCTACAGTCCACACATCATCCCTACAGTCACACCATCCCTACAGTCACACACCATCCCTACAGTCACACATCATCCCTACAGTCACCCCATCCCTACAGTCACCCCATCCCTACAGTCACACATCATCCCTACAGTCACACATCATCCCTACAGTCACACCATCCCTACAGTCACACACCATCCCTACAGTCACACCATCCCTACAGTCACACCATCCCTACAGTCACATCATCCCTACAGTCACACATCATCCCTACAGTCACATCATCCCTACAGTCACACATCATCCCTACAGTCACACATCATCCCTACAGTCACAAACCATCCCTACAGTCACACCCCATCCCTACAGTCACATCATCCCTACAGTCACATCATCCCTACAGTCACACACCATCCCTACAGTCACACACCATCCCTACAGTCACATCATCCCTACAGTCACACACCATCCCTACAGTCACATCATCCCTACAGTCACATCATCCCTACAGTCACACATCATCCCTACAGTCACACAACATCCCTACAGTCACATCATCCCTACAGTCACACACCATCCCTACAGTCACATCATCCCTACAGTCACACATCATCCCTACAGTCACACACCATCCCTACAGTCACATCATCCCTACAGGCACACATCATCCCTACAGTCACACCATCCCTACAGTCACACTATCCCTACAGTCACATCATCCCTACAGTCACACATCATCCCTACAGTCACACATCATCCCTACAGTCACACCATCCCTACAGTCACATCATCCCTACAGTCACATCATCCCTACAGTCACACATCATCCCTACAGTCACACACCATCCCTACAGTCACACCATCCCTACAGTCACACCATCCCTACAGTCACATCATCCTACAGTGACATCATCCCTACAGTCACATCATCCCTACAGTCACACATCATTCCTACAGTCACACCCCATCCCTACAGTCACACATCATCCCTACAGTCACACATCATCCCTACAGTCACATCATCCCTACAGTCACACACCATCCCTACAGTCACATCATCCCTACAGTCACACAACATCCCTACAGTCACATCATCCCTACAGTCACACACCATCCCTACAGTCACACCATCCCTACAGTCACACACCATCCCTACAGTCACACATCATCCCTACAGTCCACACACCCATCCCTACAGTCACATCATCCTTACAGTCACACACCATCCCTACAGTCACACACCATCCCTACAGTCACATCATCCCTACAGTCACACATCATCCCTACAGTCACATCATCCCTACAGTCACACATCATCCCTACAGTCACACACCATCCCTACAGTCACACATCATCCCTACAGTCACACCCCATCCCTACAGTCACACCCATCCCTACAGTCACACATCATCCCTACAGTCACACCAACCCTACAGTCACACACCATCCCTACAGTCACACACCATCCCTACAGTCACACACCATCCCTACAGTCACACACCATCCCTACAGTCACACATCATCCCTACAGTCACACATCATCCCTACAGTCACACATCATCCCTACAGTCACACACATCCCTACAGTCACAACCATCCCTACATTCACACATCATCCTACAGTCACACATCATCCCTACAGTCACACATCATCCCTACAGTCACATCATCCCTACAGTCACACATCATCCCTACAGTCACACCATCCCTACAGTCACACACCATCCCTACAGTCACACATCATCCCTACAGTCACACATCATCCCTACAGTCACACATCATCCCTACAGTCACACATCATCCCTACATCACACATCATCCCTACAGTCACACCATCCCTACAGTCACACATCATCCCTACAGTCACACATCATCCCTACAGTCACACATCATCCCTACAGTCACATCATCCCTACAGTCACATCATCCCTACAGTCACACATCATCCCTACAGTCACACATCATCCCTACAGTCACACACCATCCCTACAGTCACACATCATCCCTACAGTCACCCCATCCCTACAGTCACACATCATCCTACAGTCACACATCATCCCTACAGTCACACATCATCCCTACAGTCACACATCATCCCTACAGTCACACACCATCCCTACAGTCACACACCATCCCTACAGTCACACACCATCCCTACAGTCACATCATCCCTACAGTCACATCATCCCTACAGTCACACATCATCCCTACAGTCACACACCATCCCTACAGTCACATCATCCCTACAGTCACACACCATCCCTACAGTCACATCATCCCTACAGTCACACATCATCCCTACAGTCACACACCATCCCTACAGTCACATCATCCCTACAGTCACACATCATCCCTACAGTCACACCATCCCTACAGTCACACTATCCCTACAGTCACATCATCCCTACAGTCACACATCATCCCTACAGTCACACATCATCCCTACAATCACACATCATCCCTACAGTCACATCATCCCTACAGTCACATCATCCCTACAGTCACCATCATCCCTACAGTCACCATCATCCCTACAGTCACACCATCCCTACAGTCACATCATCCCTACAGTCACATCATCCCTACACATCACATCATCCTACAGTCACATCATCCCTACAGTCACACACCATCCCTACAGTCACATCATCCCTACAGTCACACACCATCCCTACAGTCACATCATCCCTACAGTCACACACCATCCCTACAGTCACACCATCCCTACAGTCACACACCATCCCTACAGTCACACATCATCCCTACAGTCACACACCATCCCTACAGTCACATCATCCTTACAGTCACACACCATCCCTACAGTCACACACCATCCCTACAGTCACATCATCCCTACAGTCACATCATCCCTACAGTCACACATCATCCCTACAGTCACATCATCCCTACAGTCACACATCATCCCTACAGTCACACATCATCCCTACAGTCACACATCATCCCTACAGTCACACATCATCCCTACAGTCACACCCCATCCCTACAGTCACACCCCATCCCTACAGTCACACATCATCCCTACAGTCACACATCATCCCTACAGTCACACATCATCCCTACAGTCACACCAACCCTACAGTCACACACCATCCCTACAGTCACACACCATCCCTACAGTCACATCATCCCTACAGTCACATCATCCCTACAGTCACACACCATCCCTACAGTCACACACCATCCTACAGTCACACACCATCCCTACAGTCACACATCATCCCTACAGTCACACACCATCCCTACAGTCACACATCATCCCTACAGTCACACATCATCCCTACAGTCACACCCCATCCCTACAGTCACATCATCCCTACAGTCACACACCATCCCTACAGTCACATCATCCCTACAGTCACACACCATCCCTACAGTCACACCATCCCTACAGTCACACACCATCCCTACAGTCACACATCATCCCTACAGTCACACACCATCCCTACAGTCACATCATCCTTACAGTCACACACCATCCCTACAGTCACACACCATCCCTACAGTCACATCATCCCTACAGTCACATCATCCCTACAGTCACACATCATCCCTACAGTCACATCATCCCTACAGTCACACATCATCCCTACAGTCACACACCATCCCTACAGTCACACATCATCCCTACAGTCACACATCATCCCTACAGTCACACCCCATCCCTACAGTCACACCCCATCCCTACAGTCACACATCATCCCTACAGTCACACATCATCCCTACAGTCACACATCATCCCTACAGTCACACCAACCCTACAGTCACACACCATCCCTACAGTCACACACCATCCCTACAGTCACATCATCCCTACAGTCACATCATCCCTACAGTCACACACCATCCCTACAGTCACACCATCCCTACAGTCACACATCATCCCTACAGTCACACACCATCCCTACAGTCACACATCATCCCTACAGTCACACATCATCCCTACAGTCACACCCCATCCCTACAGTCACACACCATCCCTACAGTCACACATCATCCCTACAGTCACACACCATCCTACAGTCACATCATCCCTACAGTCACACATCATCCCTACAGTCACACATCATCCCTACAGTCACACATCATCCCTACAGTCACACATCATCCCTACAGTCACACATCATCCCTACAGTCACACATCATCCCTACAGTCACACATCATCCCTACAGTCACACACCATCCCTACAGTCACACACCATCCCTACAGCCACACACCATCCTACAGTCACACACCATCCCTACAGTCACACATCATCCCTACAGTCACATCATCCCTACAGTCACATCATCCCTACAGTCACACATCATCCCTACAGTCACACATCATCCCTACAGTCACACCCCATCCCTACAGTCACATCATCCCTACAGTCACACACCATCCCTACAGTCACACATCATCCCTACAGTCACACCCCATCCCTACAGTCACATCATCATCCCTACAGTCACACATCATCCCTACAGTCACACACCATCCCTACAGTCACATCATCCCTACAGTCACACATCATCCCTACAGTCACACATCATCCCTACAGTCACACACCATCCCTACAGTCACACACCATCCCTACAGTCACATCATCCCTACAGTCACACATCATCCCTACAGTCACACATCATCCCTACAGTCACATCATCCCTACAGTCACACACGGAGGTGGAAATGATGATTTGGGGTGTTTCTCTGATAAAGGTTCAGGCCGACTTTGCCGCATTGAGGGGCCAATGGGCGGGGCCATGTATTGTAAGATCTTGGAGGAGAACCTTCTTCCCTCATCCAGAACACTGAAGATGGGTCATGGATGGGTCTTCCAGCATGACAATCACCCAAATCATATGGAGTGGCTCAAGAAGAAGCACATTAATCCTATAGAAAATGTATGGAGGAGCTGAGACTTCGAGTTGCCAAGAGACCTTAAAGTGTGGTTCCACCCAAAATAACAAAAATACCTCAAAAATTCTGAAAAAAAACAAAAAAACATTTGGATATTTTTTTTTTTTACTTACCTCTAAATGCCTGTTGCTAGGGGGTCCCTCGTAGTCTGCCCCTTCCTTTGCCTGGGCTGGTGACATCACTTCCCCCTCGGCACAGGAAGGGCTCAGCTCTGCTTCCTCCCTCCTGTCAATCATCTGGGACCCATTACAGGTCCCAGGTGATTGAGCGGCCAATCACGGCGCGCGGAGCCGCTCGTGCATGCGCAGTGGGTGCCAGGCTGTGAAGCCACAGCCCAGCGCCCACAGTTGCAATGCCGGCGCCGCCGAGCGGAGGGGGGGGGGGACGAGCGGGGCTTTCACCCCCCGCATCGCTGGACCCCGGGACAGGTAAGTGTCCACTTAAAAGTCAGCAGCTGCAGCAGTGGCGTCGCTAGGGGGTGGCTTTTGGGGCTATAGCCCCGAATCTGGGGCACATAGCCCCGAGTCTCTGCAGGGGACCCCAAAGGGATGGGGGGCTCTCTAGGGACCCTGATGTAAGTGGGGGGCTCTCTGGGGACCCTGATGCAAGGGGGAGGCTCTCTGGGGACCCTGATTTTAAGGGGGAGGCTCTCTGGGGACCCTGATGCAAGGAGGAGGCTCTCTGGGGACCCTGATGCAAGGGGGAGGCTCTCTGGGGACCCTGATTTTAAGGGGGAGGCTCTCTGGGGACCCTGATTTAATGGGGAGGCTCTCTGGGGACCCTAATGTAAGGGGGGCTCTCTGGGAACCCTAATGTAAGTGGGGGGCTCTCTGGGGACCCTGATGTAAGGAGGGGCTCTCCAGGGGCCCTGATGTAAGTGGGGGGCTCTCTGGGGACCCTGATACAAGGGGGGGGGGCTCTCTGGGGACCCTGATACAAGGGGGAGGCTCTCTGGGGGCCCTGATTTAAGGGAAAGGCTCTCTAGGGACTCTGATGTAAGTGGGGGGCTCTCTGGGGACCCTGATACAAGGAGGAGGCTCTCTGGGGACCCTGATACAAGGAGGAGGCTCTCTGGGGACCCTGATACAAGGAGGAGGCTCTCTGGGGACCCTGATACAAGGGGGAGGCTCTCTGGGGACCCTGATTTAAGGGAGAGGCTCTCTAGGGATCCTGATGTAAGTGGGGGGCTCTCTGGGGACCCTGATACAAGGGGGGGGGGGCTCTCTGGGGACCCTGATTTAAGGGGGAGGCTCTCTGGGGACCCTGATTTTAAGGGGGAGGCTCTCTGGGGACCCTGATTTAAGGGGGAGGCTCTCTGGGGACCCTGATGTAAGTGGGGGGCTCTCTGGGGACCCTGATGTAAGGAGGGGCTCTCTGGGGGCCCTGATGTAAGTGGGGGGGGGGGCTCTCTGGGGATATATACACACACACGTATATTACTGTATATACATGTGTATGCCCGCCCAAGCGTATGACTTTCTTTACTACGCTGTTTTGGGCTATAGCCCCAGATCTTTTGTAGACCTAGCGACGCCCCTGAGCTGCAGTATTTGTAGCTGCTGACTTTTAATTTTTTTTTTGACGGCCCCCCCCCCCCCCCCCCCCCTGGGTGGAACTCCTCTTTAAGGATTTAGAGAAGATCTGTAAAGAAGAGAAAATCCCTCCTGAGATGTGTGGAAACTGATCACCACCTACAAGAAACGTCTGACCTCTGTGATCACCAACAAGGGTTTCTCCACCAACCACTCAGTCATGTTCTCCTTGGGGATCAAATACCGTATTTATCGGCGTATAACACGCACCCCAAGTTTAGGAGGGAAGTTTAAGGAAAAAAAACTTACATTAAAATGCCCATCAATGCAGCCTTATCTGTCCATCTGCAGCCTTGTCAGTGCAGCCTTGTCAGTGTCAGTGCAGCCTTGTCAGTGCAGCCTTGTCAGTGTCAGTGCAGCCTTGTCAGTGCAGCCTTGTCAGTGCAGCCTTGTCAGTGTCAGTGCAGCCTTGTCAGTGTCAGTGCAGCCTTGTCAGTGTCAGTGCAGCCTTGTCAGTGCAGCCTTGTCAGTGTCAGTGCAGCCTTGTCAGTGCAGCCTTGTCAGTGTCAGTGCAGCCTTGTCAGTGCAGCCTTGTCAGTGTCAGTGCAGCCTTGTCAGTGCAGCCTTGTCAGTGCAGCTTTGTCAGTGTCAGTGCAGCCTTGTCAGTGCAGCTTTGTTAGTGCAGGTTTGCCCCAGTGCAGCTTTGTTAGTGCAGGTTTGCCCCAGTGCAGCTTTGTTAGTGCAGGTTTGCCCCAGTCCAGCCATGTCAGTGCAGCTTTGTTAGTGCAGGTTTGCCCCAGTCCAGCCATGTCAGTGCAGCTTTGTTAGTGCAGGTTTGCCCCAGTCCAGCCATGTCAGTGCAGCTTTGTTAGTGCAGGTTTGCCCCAGTCCAGCCATGTCAGTGCAGCTTTGTTAGTGCAGGTTTGCCCCAGTCCAGCCATGTCAGTGCAGCTTTGTTAGTGCAGGTTTGCCCCAGTCCAGCCATGTCAGTGCAGCTTTGTTAGTGCAGGTTTGCCCCAGTCCAGCCATGTCAGTGCAGCTTTGTTAGTGCAGGTTTGCCCCAGTCCAGCCATGTCAGTGCAGCTTTGTTAGTGCAGGTTTGCCCCAGTCCAGCCATGTCAGTGCAGCTTTGTGCACTCGGTGTAGATTCAAAAAATGGCGCCGAGACTGCAGGGAGCCGAGATACACATACCCGAGTGTTCTCGGCTTTTTTCGGCGCCGCTCACAGTCCCGCCCAGTCCCGCCCTATGATGGACATAACACAGGTCCAGGGGCGGGACTGGGCGTGACGGCGGCGCCGGAAAAAGCCGAGAACACTCGGGTATGTGTATCTCGGCTCCCTGCAGTCTCGGCGCCATTTTTGAATCTACCCACGGCTGTGTATGTCGGCGGGCGACCGCGCCAATTGCCGCGATCGCTCCGATGACACAGAAATCGGCGGGGATCGGCCTATAACACGCACCCACGATTTTCCCCTGATTTTCAGGTGAAAAAAGTGCGTGTTATATGCCGATAAATACGGTACTTATTTTACTCACTGAACTCCATTTATAACATTTGTATTGTGTTTTTTTTCTGGATTTTTGGTTGATATTCTGTCTCTATCATATAAAATACACCTATGATAAAAATTATAGACCCTTCATTTCTATGTAAGGGGGCAAAACTTACACAATCTTCAGGGGAGACGATCGTTATTTTCCTCCCTGTATATATCTGATGATAGTAATGAGATGGGGGGGTGGGGGGCACAGTGTTGATCCGTAGAGAGGAGGATAGCTCAGGCTGGATGTTGGGAGGCTCCTCAGATCTATATTTGGCTTCCTCCAGTAGACAATGGAAGTCATTAATGGGGGTGGGGGGGGGGGGGATGAGGTCCTCCAGTGTGATGATCACAAGGTTGGTGGAATGTATAAACACGGGGTCACACGGGGAGCGGACCGCACTCAGGGGCCGCGGGGGCTCCTCCATGAATCCACAGTGATGAAGGTCCCTTCACCCTCAGGGGGTCTCCGACTATTAACATTATCACATGGTATCCCTCCATACATCCGTCCCGATGTCTATATGACCCCTCTAGGGCCCCACCAAGGGGCCTATTTATAGCTCACTCCTCTCAGCAGAAAACATCGCTGATGATGATATCAGAAAACATTAGAGGGGAGGTCCCATGTGATGACAATACAACCATTGGGGGCGGGGAGGAGTGTGACGCTCCTCCCCCATTGTGTGCTGTGTGACATCACCAAGATTGTGAACGATCAATGGCACCCATTTATAGTGTCACCTCCCCTCCCCCAAAGCTCTGATTATATGTAAAGGCAAACTCCAGACACACAGAATACGGCTAAAGCCGATAATGGCCGACAATAAATTCATATTCACTTAACCGCTTAAGGAGCAGCCGCCGTCATTATACTGCGCCAGGTTGGCTCTTCCGGGGCGATTCGCCGTAGGTGTACGCCAGCCGCTTTAAAATCGTTCTGTCAGGGGGAGGAGAGAGAGATCTGCTGTTCCTAGTGATCAGGAACAGCAATCTCTCTCCTCCTCCAGTCAGTCCCCTCCCCCCACAGTTAGAAACACCTCCCAGGGAACACATTTAACCCCTTGATCGCCCCCCTAGTGTTAACCACTTCCCTGCCAGTGACGTTTATATGGTAATCAGTGCATTTCTTATAGCACAGATCGCTGTTTAAATGTCACTGGTCCCAAAAATGTGTCCGATCTGTCCGCCACTAAAAATTGCAGATCGCCGCCATTACTAGTAAAAATTAAATAAATTATAAAAATTCCATAAATCTATTACATTGTTTGTAGGCATAACTTTTGCACAAAACCAAGCAATATACGCTTATTGCGATTTTTTTTTTTTTTTTTTTTTTTTAACAAAAATATGCAGAAGAATACGTATCGGTCCAAATCGAGGAAAACATTTTTTTTTTTTTTGGATATTTATTACAGCAAAAACTAAAAAAAATTATTATTTTTTTTTTTTTTAAATTGTGGTTCTTTTTTTTGTTTATAGCGCAAAAAATAAAAAACGCAGAGGGGATCAAATACCACCAAAAGAAAGCTCTATTTGCGGGGAAAAAAGGACATCAATTTAATTTGGGTACAATGTCGCACGACCGCGCAATTGTCAGTAGGAGCATCGCAGTGCCGAATCGCAAAAAAATGGCCTGGTCATTAAGGGGGCAAATACTTCCGGCCCTTAAGTGGTTAAATTCATGATAGTAATTAAAAAGTTGAATATAATACAATTATATAAAGTACAATTTATATATATATTTATTTTAAACAAAACTCATTTTTGGTTTCAGCACCAAACTTTCCATTTGTGCACCTCTACTTGAGGAACATAGCCTGGTCTCCTCCCCACCCCCCAGCCTCTGATTGGACGGTGAAAAAGCAGCAGACTGATGATGAAGTCATCTTTATAGAGGACATTATTTATGGCGGACGTTATTTATGGCGGACGTTATTTATAGCGGACGTTATTTATGGCGGACGTTATTTATGGCGGACGTTATTTATGGCGGACGTTATTTATGGCGGACGTTATTTATAGCGGACGTTATTGATAGCGGGCATTATTTATGGCGGACGTTATTTATAGCGGACGTTATTTCTGGCGGACGTTATTTATAGCGGACGTTATTTATAGCGGACGTTATTTATGGCGGACGTTATTTATGGCGGACGTTATTTATGGCGGACGTTACTTATGGCGGACGTTACTTATGGCGGACGTTACTTATGGCGGACGTTATTTATGGCGGACGTTATTTATGGCGGACGTTATTTATAGCGGACGTTATTTATAGCAGATGTTATTTATGGCGGACGTTATTTATGGCGGACGTTATTTATGGCGGACGTTATTTATGGCGGACGTTATTTATGGCGGACGTTATTTATGGCGGACGTTACTTATGGCGGACGTTATTTATGGCGGACGTTATTTATGGCGGACGTTATTTATGGCGGACGTTATTTATAGCGGACGTTATTTATAGCGGACGTTATTTATGGCGGACGTTATTTATGGCGGACGTTATTTATGGCGGACGTTATTTATAGCGGACGTTATTTATAGCGGACGTTATTTATAGCGGACGTTATTTATAGCGGACACATCTCTCTAGGATTTTGTGATTTGTCAGTGAAATTCCTTTTGTTCTGCGCAGGACACAGAGGACTTCATACTCATCATTCAGGTTATGTTGCCACCTTCGGGTGACACTGGCCATAGATCCCTTATCCAGACATAACTCCTCCCCAACCCCCGCTAAGCCTCAGTCTTGTAGCGACCAATGAGGTCGTAGATCAGAGGGGGCGGGATCTTTGTGACCTGTGATAAGGAATCCTCTTTTCCTAATGGTCCATCGCAGGAGACAACGCATTTAAACCCTTTCGCTGCCGGAGACGTTTTTTACAAGGTTTTTTTTTTGCACACATATATAAAAAAAAAATCATTTTAGGCCTGAAGATTACACAAAACCCCCAAAACATGATATATTTTCTGAAAGCAGAGACCCTAGAGAATAAAATGGCGGTAGTTTCAAATTTTTTTTTATGTCACACGATATTACCGCATAGGTCTAGGAAACGCAAAATTTCAGTAAAAAATTAGAAAGTAAAATTTTAGGGCAAAACGCAATAAATTACCCAAATTTGGGGTAAAATATAGAAGACGAGGTCATACCGAGTAAATAGATACCAAACATGTCAAACCTTAAATTTGTGTGCGCCCCTGAAACGGCAACAAACGTCAGTCCCCTATATTTTCTATAAGGGACACTTCAAAGGTCATCAGTTTAGTATTAGGGAGGAGGTCTAGTGATAGAATTATCGCTCTCACTCCGGTGTGCGCGGCGATATGTAACATGTGTATGGCAATCAATGTTTTCATGTGTAGGTGCCCCTGATGTGTGCGTTAATGTTTGTACATGTCTATATGTGGGGTGGGGGGCCTCAACAAAATTTTTTTTTGGGGGGTGGGGTTATATGCTTGGGTGTAACTTTATTTTTTTTGCACATTTTTTTTAGGTGACAGGTTCTCTTTAACGAGACATTCATGGTCTAAAAGACCCCCCAATGTCTCCTCTGGGCTCCACATTGCACTGCAGATCATTCCATCCCGGAGACACCTAGAGGCGGACCCCGGAAGTGATGTCATACACCTCGCGCTCCGATAATTCTACCAGCAGACCTCCTCTGTAACTCTAAACGGGGTAATCTGTAGAAATGTTCAAAGCGTCGCCTATGGAGATTTTTAAGTACCGTAGTTTGTCGCCATTCCGCGAGCGTGCGCAAATTTAGAACATGACATGTTGGGTATCCATTTACTTGGCGTGACATCATCGTTCATATTATACAAAAAATAAGGGTATATATTAAGTTTTTTTTTTATTATTCATTAACCACTTCCCACCCGCCATATAGACGGCGGAGCGGTGCGGCTCTTGTTCTGGGGCGACGTCATATGATGGCGCCCAGTTTAGCCGCGGGCGCCCCATGTTCCTGGGCCGCGAACCTTTACCCATGTGATCGGCTGTGTCCAATCACATGTAAACAAGGAAGTGCCGTTAATTGGCTCCCCTCGCCTCACACTGACAGAGCCTGAGGAGAGGAGAGCCAATCAGAGGAATTTCATCACAGGGAAGACATGTAAAAGGTAATCAGGACACTCATCATCAGTGCAGCCCCAGTGACACCTATCAGTGCCGCCCATCAATTCCCATCAGTGACACCTATCAGTGCCCATTAGTGCTGCATATCAGTGCCTCCTATCAGTTCCCATCAGTGACACCTATCAGTGCCGCCCATCAATTCCCATCAGTGACACCTATCAGTGCCGCCCATCAATTCCCATCAGTGACACCTATCAGTGCCCATCAGTGCCACCTATCAGTGCCCATCAGTGACACCTATCAGTGCCCATCAGTGACACCTATCAGTGCCCATCAGTGACACCTATCAGTGCCCATCAGTGACACCTATCAGTGCCGCCCATTAATTCCCATCAGTGACACCTATCAATTCCCATCAGTGACACCTATCAATTCCCATCAGTGACACCTATCAATTCCCATCAGTGACACCTATCAATTCCCATCAGTGACACCTATCAGTGCCCATCAGTGACACCTATCAGTGCCCATCAGTGACACCTATCAGTGCCCATTAGTGCTGCATATCAGTGCAGCCCCAGTGACACCTATCAGTGCCTCCTCCTCAGTTCCCATCAGTGACACCTATCAGTGCCGCCCATCAATTCCCATCGGTGACACCTATCAGTGCCGCCCATCAATGCCCATCGGTGACACCTATCAGTGCCACCCATCAATTCCCATCACTGACACCTATCAGTGCCCATTAGTGCTGCATATCAGTGCCTCCTCATCAGTGCCCATCAGTTCCCATCAATGCCACCTATCAGTGCTGCCCATCAGTGCAGCCTATCAGTGCTCATCACTGCAGCCCATCAGTGCCCATAAGTGCAGCCTACCAGTGCTAATCAGTGCCGCCCATCAGTGCCGCCTATCAGTTCCCATCAGTGCCACTTATCAGTGCTTTTTAGTGGCACCTATCAGTGCCGCCCATCAATTCCCATCAGTGACACCTATCAGTGCCCATTAGTGCCGCCTACCAGTGCCCATTAGTGCTGCCTATCAGTGCCCATTAGTGCCACCTATCAGTGCCCATTAGTGCTGCCTATCAGTGCCTCCTCATCACTGCACCCTATAAGTGCCCATCAGTGCTCAGTGTCGCCTATCAGTGCCCATCAGTTCCCATTAGTGCTGCATATCAGTGCCTCCTCATCAGTGCCCATCAGTTCCCATCAATGCCACCTATCAGTGCTGCCCATCAGTGCAGCCTATCAGTGCCCATCAGTGCAGCCTATCAGTGCTCATCACTGCAGCCTATCAGTGCCCATCAGTGCTAATCAGTGCCGCCCATCAGTGCCGCCTCTCAGTTCCCATCAGTGGCACCTATCAGTGCTTTTTAGTGCCACCTATCAGTGCCGCCCATCAATTCCCATCAGTGCCACCTATCAGTTCCCATCAGTGCTGCCAATCAGTGCCCATTAGTGTTGCATATCAGTGTTTCCTCTTCAGTGCAGCCTATCAGGGCCCATCAGTGCTGCCTCATCAGCAAACATCACTGAAGGAGAAAAATTACTTATTTACAACATTTTCTAACAAAAACTAGGAAAAATAGTTTTGTTTTTTCAAAATTTTTGGTCCTTTTTACATTTTTCTAGCAAAAAAAATAAATAAAACCTCAGAAAGTTCTATTTGTGTGAAAAAAATGATAAAAATGTCCTATGTGTACAATGTTACATGACCGTGTAATTGTCATTCAAAGTGTGACAGCGCTGAAAGCTGCAAATTGTGGCCTGGGCAGGAAGGGGGTGACAGTGCTGGTATTGAAGGGGTTAAAGTGTATTTTCCCCAAAAAACTGCATTTTAAAAAACCGCTGTGCAAATAGTGACATAAAAAATTGCAACAATTGCCATTTTATTCTCTAGGGTCTCTGCTAGAAAAAAAATAATAAAA
>JBBDGP010005597.1:27500-52452 GCA_037952835.1 Lithobates septentrionalis
ATCTATACACCCCCCAGACCCTCCTCACCCATCTCCAACATGACCGAAATCTATACACCCCCCAGACCCTCCTCCACCATCTATACCATGACCCAAATCTATACACCCCCAGACCCTCCTCACCCATCTCCAACATGACCGAAATCTATACACCCCCCAGACCCTCCTCCACCATCTATACCATGACCCAAATCTATACATCCCCCAAACCCTCCTCCACCATCTACACCATGACCCAAATCTATACACCCCCCAGACCCTCCTCACCCATCTACACCACGACCCAAATCTATACACCCCCAGACCCTCCTCCACCATCTATACCATGACCCAAATCTATACACCCCCCAGACCCTCCTCCACCATCTACACCATGACCCAAATCTATACACCCCCCAGACCCTCCTCCACCATCTATACCATGACCCAAATCTATACACCCCCCAGACCCTCCTCCACCATCTATACCATGACCCAAATCTATACACCCCCCAGACCCTCCTCCACCATCTACACCATGACCCAAATCTATACATCCCCCAGACCCTCCTCCTTCATCTATACCATGAGCCAAATCTATACATCCCCCAAACCCTCCTCCACCATCTACAACATGACCCAAATCTATACACCCCCCAGACCCTCCTCCACCATCTATACCATGACCCAAATCTATACATCCCCCAAACCCTCCTCCACCATCTACACCATGACCCAAATCTATACACCCCCCAGACCCTCCTCCACCATCTATACCATGACCCAAATCTATACACCCCCCAGACCCTCCTCCACCATCTATACCATGACCCAAATCTATACACCCCCCAGACCCTCCTCCATCATCTATACCATGACCCAAATCTATACACCCCCCAGACCCTCCTCCACCATCTATACCATGACCCAAATCTATACACCCCCCAGACCCTCCTCCACCATCTATACCATGACCCAAATCTATACACCCCCCAGACCCTCCTCCACCATCTACACCATGACCCAAATCTATACACCCCCCAGACCCTCCTCCACCATCTATACCATGACCCAAATCTATACACCCCCCAGACCCTCCTCCACCATCTATACCATGACCCAAATCTATACACCCCCCAGACCCTCCTCCACCATCTATACCATGACCCAAATCTATACACCCCCCAGACCCTCCTCCATCATCTATACCATGACCCAAATCTATACACCTCCCAGACCCTCCTCCACCATCTATACCATGACCCAAATCTATACACCCCCCAGACCCTCCTCCACCATCTACACCATGACCCAAATCTATACACCTCCCAGACCCTCCTCCACCATCTACACCATGACCCAAATCTATACACCTCCCAGACCCTCCTCCACCATCTACAACATGACCCAAATCTATACACCCCCCAGACCCTCCTCCACCATCTACACCATGACCCAAATCTATACACCCCCCAGACCCTCCTCCACCATCTATACCATGACCGAAATCTATACACCCCCCAGACCCTCCTCCACCATCTATACCATGACCGAAATCTATACACCCCCCAGACCCTCCTCCACCATCTACACCATGACCCAAATCTATAACCCCCAGACCCTCCTCCACCATCTACACCATGACCCAAATCTATACACCCCCCAGACCCTCCTCCACCATCTACAACATTACCCAAATCTATACACCCCCCAGACCCTCCTCCACCATCTATACCATGACCCAAATCTATAAACCCCCCAGACCCTCCTCCACCATCTATACCATGACCCAAATCCATACACCCCCCAGACCCTCCTCCACCATCTATACCATGACCCAAATCTATACACCCCCCAGACCCTCCTCCATCATCTATACCATGACCCAAATCTATACACCCCCCAGACCCTCCTCCACCATCTACACCATGACCCAAATCTATACACCCCCCAGACCCTCCTCCACCATCTATACCATGACCCTAATCTAAAAACCCCCAGACCCTCCTCCACCATCTACAACATGACCCAAATCTATACATCCCCCAGACCCTCCTCCACCATCTATAACATGACCCAAATCTATACACCCCCCAGACCCTCCTCCACAATCTATACCATGACCCAAATCTATACACCCCCCAGACCCTCCTCCACCATCTATACCATGACCCAAATCTATACACCCCCCAGACCCTCCTCCACCATCTATACCATGACCCAAATCTATACACCCCTTAGACCCTCCTCCCCCATCTACAACATGACCCAAATCTATACACCCCCCAGACCCTCCTCCCCCATCTACAACATGACCCAAATCTATACACCCCCCAGACCCTCCTCCACCATCTACACCATGACCCAAATCTATACACCCCCCAGACCCTCCTCCACCATCTACACCATGACCCAAATCTATAACCCCCCAGACCCTCCTCCACCATCTATACCATGACCCAAATCTATACACCCCCCAGACCCTCCTCCATCATCTACACCATGACCCAAATCTATACACCCCCCAGACCCTCCTCCACCATCTACACCATGACCCAAATCTATACACCCCCCAGACCCTCCTCCATCATCTACACCATGACCCAAATCTATAACCCCCCAGACCCTCCTCCACCATCTATACCATGACCCAAATCTATACACCCCCCAGACCCTCCTCCACCATCTATACCATGACCCAAATCTATACACCCCCCAGACCCTCCTCCATCATCTATACCATGACCCAAATCTATAACCCCCCAGACCCTCCTCCACCATCTATACCATGACCCAAATCTATACACCCCCCAGACCCTCCTCCACTATCTACATGACCCAAATCTATACACCCCCCAGATCCTCCTCCACTATCTACACCATGACCCAAATCTATACACCCCCCAGACCCTCCTCCACCATCTACACCATGACCCAAATCTATACACCCCCCAGACCCTCCTCCACCATCTATAACATGACCCAAATCTATACACCCCCCAGACCCTCCTCCACCATCTATACCATGACCCAAATCTATACACCCCCCAGACCCTCCTCCACCATCTATACCATGACCCAAATCTATACACCCCCCAGACCCTCCTCCACCATCTACACCATGACCCAAATCTATACACCCCCCAGACCCTCCTCCACCATCTATACCATGACCCAAATCCATACACCCCCCAGACCCTCCTCCACCATCTATACCATGACCCAAATCTATACACCCCCCAGACCCTCCTCCACCACCTACACCATGACCGAAATCTATACACCCCCCAGACCCTCCTCCACCATCTATACCATGACCCAAATCTGTACACCCCCCAGACCCTCCTCCACCATCTACACCATGACCCAAATCTGTACACCCCCCAGACCCTCCTCCACCATCTATACCATGACCCAAATCTATACACCCCCAGACCCTCCTCCACCATCTATACCATGACCCAAATCTATACACCCCCCAGACCCTCCTCCACTATCTATACCATGACCCAAATCTATACCCCCCCAGACCCTCCTCCACCATCTATACCATGACCCAAATCTATACCCCCCATCTATACCCTCCCTCCAAAATATAAACTATTGTCCACATAAATTGTACCCCACACAGATAAACAGCCACATATCTCCTCACCTGCTTCGTAGTTTTTACCAACGCCTGGGAAACACTTGTCATTCAATGATCTCTTCCTGGTGGCCGCCTGTCTCTGGTGGGAACACTGAATGGGGCATCAATGTCTGAAGGAGGATAAAGAAGAATAAAAATATAAAATTAAATTCCAGAACAACAATATTTCTTCCCAACATAAAAACATGGAAAAAAAAAAAAAGAAGAAAACGTGGATTGTTTACTAAGCATACAATCCTTTTCTTGGGGTACATTAAGGGACACAGGTAGATTATGCTGCCTTCAGGAAATTTGACACAATGCTTTTCACTCCCAGAAAACCTCCATTTTCTAATAAGCAAAAGTAAGGGCGGGTCATAAGAAGAAAGTGGAGGTCCATTAATGTACCCCGAGAAAATCAGAGGACACAGGAGGAGTATTCAGGTACAGTGGATGTCCAAATGTGATCCAACTCAGGGGTGGGCAGCAGAGCACACAAAAAGCCAACAGGCTCATAATAACCAACAGGTTACCAGAGGAGGTTCTACAGAGTCACCTGAAGAACCTTGTCACCAGAACCAGCATCAACTGATGCCTGAATGTCCATCTGCTAAAATATAACGAAGGAGTGAACAAAGGAATGAATCTCTTTTTCTTCTCAATGAGCAGTGATGCTTCTATCTCCTCTCGTATGGTTGATGTAAGTCTTTGTCATGACATTGTTCAACTGTATCCTGGTCAGATGACCTCACAGTCATGGGGGCCAATATTTAAGACACAATCGAGTCATCCCGAGTTCCACAATACTGACTGGGAGATGAGCTTCTTTCGTTGACCAAGATCCTGGCACTGAGCACTTCTCTCCTGCTTGGCAGGCTGCTGGCGTGCATACAGAAAACCTTCTAGGCCAGTGGAAGGAAGAATTTCCCTGACTCCACTGCAAAACACTTGACCCCTCCCAGGCCAGGGCTAGCCTGGTTTTGTGGGTCAGACGAATGTGGAAGTCCAGAGTTGCTACAGCCAAGAGTCTAGATAAAAATTGGGCATTTTAGGAGGCCACCACCAAGCCCAAAACCCTAATGCAGGAAAAGAAGGTTGGTTGGCTCCTGGACTGTAAAGTGCAAGTATGGGAGCAAAGAGTCCGGAGCTTGTTCTGTGGAAGGAAAACCATGGATAGATACGTATCCGAGTCCAGGCCCAGATACACTAAGTGATAAGACGTTCCAGTGCTGGCTTCTGAAGAATCATGATCTGCTCAGAGCTCTGTAGGGTCTGGACAGTCCATTGGCAGTGCTGACTGTTCCCTCGGAAAGAGGGTCTTGCAGATATCCTGAGGGGATGCGCTGAGAGCAAAGCAGAGCAAGAACATTGACTGGCACCTTGGTGAAAACCAGATGTAAAGTGGGCAGACCAATGGGTAGAGAAACAAACCAGTAATGCTGCATGGCCACTGCAAAACACAGGTAACGTTGATGCACATGGAAGATGACGAAATGCAAGTAGGCTTCCCTGATGTCTGTTAAGGCCAAAGTTCTCCCAGATGGAGGAAAGCAATTACCAACTTGGGAGATTCGAGGCAGATTTTTGTATCAGGAGAAAGGTGCTGAGCACCTTGAGAATCAGCGTGGGGGAGGTGCCCGCTTTGGGGACGGTGGACAGGTTTGATGACTATGGCTTTGACCCCTTGAGAGAGAAGTTGCATCAGAGCCGTGTGAAGGTCTGCCAATCTTTGCAGTGATGCTGGAAATGGAGGGGGATGGAGGCTGAACCAAAATTCCAGCTTGTATACTCTGGATGAACCATTCTAGACCCAGGCACCTGGACTGTTCTGGGACTAGGTGGCCACAAAAGCCAACAGGCGTCCCCCAACTCTGACAAGTGATGGTGCCTCTTCATTGCGAGGAAGACTTGTTTGTGGATTTAGAGGACTTGGGGGTCCAGGACCGACAGCTCACCTGAGTTCCAGGCTTCACCTTGGACTTGGAGACCTGAGAGGAATGAAAGAAACTTTGTGTAGTCTTTGTGTAGGAGAGCATTTCCAGGTTGAGGGTTTACCTTGTTTTCCAGGGTAGGGTGCTTTTCCCCCCATTACCCCCTGATATAATTGTCTGAGGATTCCCTAGAATGGTGTTCCCTATCAAGGGGCATACATTAGAGGCATATTTCCCAATGCTCCACAGATCAACATTTGAGCCAAAGGGTCCCCCGCATGTGTACAATAAGGACCCCAATTCTAGATACAGTTGTGGCCACAGGCTGACACCCCTTGGGCAGAAATAGTGAAATTTCTTTATCGTACATCACGGGACACAGAGCACCATAGTAATAACTATCTGGGTTTATATGCTACCTTTAGGTGATTGGACACTGGCAACCAATAGTAAGAAGGTTCCTCCCATATAACCCCTCCCATGCAGGAAGTACCTTAGTTTTTTGTCAGTGTATTGAAGGTGATGGTCACAGCTGTGAAAGCTCTTTCTTCAGATAATGTCCCAGTGAGGATGTTATAAATCGGATCCATTCGGATGGCATATCATGCTAAAGTGGATGGTACCCGAGCCCTGGTTCAAGAACAGGGTCTTGCCTGTAATGTTTCCTTATGGAGCTGGACCCCTGTGATACGGTATTCCTGGTCTTTTATTTGCCCAAGGAAACCTAAAGGGTGCTTTACAGGTCCAGGGGTGTGGACCCTAAACAAAAGGAGACCCGGACCCTGAAGGTCCTCAGTGGTGTCACCCGTGGTGATGGGGGAAGATTGGGCCTATTTCAGGCCCTGCTGCGAGGATCGGTGAGTGCTTCCTTTGGAGGCCCCATTTTATTACATTATTTCTACAAAGTAATGTTATGCCAGATTGTGGTGTCTTTTTTGTGCCCACTGTGATGGTTCCAGAGAGCGGTTGCACTCAGGCAGGTTCCTGCCGGGGACCGCGTGGACTGGTTGCGGGCACGTGGGTAGCGCGCACGTGCAGACGGCACGTGCGTGCGCAACCCGCTCCCTCCTGTGCGCGCTCTACCATGCGGGAGGGCAGCATCGCGGCCGCATGTTCCCAGCGGGTGTGCGCAGTAAGTCCCAGGCGTGCGTACGTCACGTGACAGCGCACGCACATATAGGGAAGTCAGGCGCCTGCGTGTGTCAGTGCTGTTCTTTTTGGCTCAGGTGAGCCGGGAGCCGGTTGCAGTGGGACACAGAGCTGGGCACGTGAGTCGGGCATTTGCAAACTCTGTAAGGAGGCTATAGTATTGGCTTTGTAAATACAGCCATATAGCACAGTGAGTTTTCCTCAAAATCTTGTAAGCGATGTCTTCCAGAAAACGAGGTGTAGGGAACAGGGCTAGTCCAGGGGTTAAAGTGACTTCTTCAAAAACAGGAGATCAACCTCAGGCTACTGCAGCACCTGTCTTCCCTGAAAGACCTGCGGCATTTGGCCTGGCTGAGCCATTTGTCAGGCGTTGTGGCCACCACCAATATCCCTGCTTCAGCTTATGTTACTAAGGATGACTTAACGTCAGCTCTCGCTGGTCTTGAAGGCAAAATAGCGGGTATGATTGCCATAGTAACACAGGGAGGGAAGAAACGACATAGATCTCCCTCTCCTGAGCCTGGTCCCAGTGCTGAGTCACTTGAGCACCAGGACTCCCTTAGCCAATCGGGTCCTTGTGATTTGGATCCTGAATGGGCAGAGGATTTTGAGGAGGTGGCCATAGGGGATAAAGATGCAGAGGCAGAAGAGTCCTCAGCGGGGGACTCAGGTTCTGAGGAACCATTGTCGGCTTCGCAATCCCAAAAATTGTTTATCCGAAATGGTGAGAACAGGTTTCAAGTTGCCCTCTGAACAAGGGCCAGAACTTTCCTGTTCTACATTGGGATCCTTGCGACCTCAGCAAGGTTCCCGGGCGTTTCCTGTGCATCCATTATTGGAGCAGCTGATTTCCGCTGATTGGGACCATCCGGACAGAATATACTTACCTCCAAAAAGGTTTTCTTTTTTGTACCCAATGGAGGAAAAGTTCAAAAAAAGGTGGGATACGCCTTTAGTGGATGCTGCTATTTCTTCAGTAAATAAAAGCTTAACCTGTCCAGTGGATAATGGCCAAGGGTTTAAAGATCCAGGGGATAAGAAACTGGAATCCTTGCTTAAGGCTTCCTTTGCGGTGGCCGGGTCAGCGGTACAACCAGCTGTTGCGGCTATTGGGATCTGTCAATCCCTGAAGGACCGTTTTAAGAAATTGGTCAGAAACCTACCTGTTCAAGAGGAATATTCTGATGAATTATCAGAACTTCCTCGCGCTTTATGTTTTGCGGTAGACGCATTAAAAGACTCAATCCAGCAGATGTCTCGCTTTGCGCTGCTCTCAGTACATATGCGCAGAGTTTTGCGGCTAAAGAACTGGTCAGCCGAGATGCCATGCAAAAGGCTCCTCGCGGCTTTTCCCTTTCATGGGGAACGTTTGTTTGGAGAAGACCTGGATAAGTATATCCAAAAGATCTCAGGCGGGAAGAGCTCCTTGCTTCCTGTGAAAAGAAGGAATAAGCAGCCTTCCTTTAAGATTCCGAATGCTCCTGGGCCAGGTGCATCTTCTCCTAAGAAGTATCGACGGCCTCAGCCACCTGCCTTTAAGAGACCTCAAGGTCAGAAAAGACCTTGGACTCAGAAGCCGAATAAGACCAATGTCAAGTCCTCCTAGTGAAGGGGCGCCCCCACTCTTACAAGTGGGGGGCAGACTGCGGTGGTTCGCAGATGCTTGGGCAGGGTTGGTGCAGGACAAGTGGGTTATCTCCACTATAACACAAGGCTACAAAATAGAATTCAGAGATTTTCCCCCAAATCGGTTTCTGAGATCAAGAGTTTCTTCGGATCTAGAGAAAAAGAAGAGCCTACTCCTAGCCTTAGAACAGCTAAAAAGGCAAGGGGTGATTATCAAGGTTCCGCACAAAGAAAAATTCAAGGGATTTTATTCAAACCTATTCACAGTGCCGAAGCCAAGTGGGAAAGTAAGGCCCATTCTGGACCTCAAATCTCTCAATTCCTTTCTAAAAGTACGAACCTTCCAGATGGAATCGGTTCGTTCAGTAATCGCATCTCTAAGAAAAGGGGACTATTTAGCATCCATAGACATCAAGGATGCATACCTGCATGTGCCGACTTTCGGCCAACATCAAAGGTTTCTACGCTTCTCAGTAGAGGGGTGTCATTTCCAGTTTGTAGCTGTCACGAAGGACAAGTCGCCTCCGTGCGCCGGGCTGCGGGGCGCATGCGCAGGGGGTTGTTATTGAGACGTGCACCCGTTCGCGGCCTGATGGTGCGGCGCGCGTGGGTGCACGGCGGCCCACGTGTGCGCGCCATCGCCCGTGCGGGTGCCCGGTAGCGCGTCATGCTGACGCGCTCACCGGGAGGCTACTTTAGACGACACCAACACCCAGTCGGGTTGCTCGTTTGTCGTCAGCTGTACCCTGCCTTGTGTTGAACTCCTGCTTCCTGTCTCTCAGTTAAACCGATCCCTGCTTGTTATAACGACCACTCTCTGCCTGCTGGATACCCTGACCTTCTGCTTGTATAACGACCGCTCTCTGCCTGCTGGATACCCTGACCTTCTGCTTGTATAACGACCACTCTCTGCCTGCCGGATACCCTGACCTTCTGCTTGTATAACGACCACTCTCTGCCTGCTGGATACCCTGACCTTCTGCTTGTATAACGACCACTCTCTGCCTGCTGGATACCCTGACCTTCTGCTTGTATAACGACCACTCTCTGCCTGCTGGATACCCTGACCTTCTGCTTGTATAACGACCACTCTCTGCCTGCTGGATACCCTGACCTTCTGCTTGTATAACGACCACTCTCTGCCTGCTGGATACCCTGACCTTCTGCTTGTATAACGACCACTCTCTGCCTGCTGGCTACCCTGACCTTCTGCTTGTATAACGACCACTCTCTGCCTGCTGGATACCCTGACCTTCTGCTTGTATAACGACCACTCTCTGCCTGCTGGATACCCTGACCTTCTGCTTGTATAACGACCGCTCTCTGCCTGCTGGATACCCTGACCTTCTGCTTGTATAACGACCACTCTCTGCCTGCTGGATACCCTGACCTTCTGCTTGTATAACGACCACTCTCTGCCTGCTGGATACCCTGACCTTCTGCTTGTATAACGACCACTCTCTGCCTGCCGGATACCCTGATCCTCTGCTTGTTTAAACGACTACCCTTTGTCTGCTGGATACCCTGACCCTCTGCCTGTTTAAAGGATCACTCCTGACCTGCTGGATACCCTGACCTCTGCCTGTGTTTACTACCATACTCTCCACGGGGCTGACACCCCCTGATCCCCTCAGTCATAAGGACTTCCTAACTGTCAGTTTAATACCTCTTTACCTTTGCTCCTTGCACTATTAGGCACTCCGATCCTGCACGGCTCCGCCAGGAGACTTCCCACCATCCAAGCAATCCTGAGCCTTCCCACAGCTAGCTTTTACCGGAGACCCGTGCCTCCGCGTGCTTCCGATCCCCTGTCTCACTCTCGGGGGTTCGGGTGCGCGTGGTCGTAAGGGCAAGCCGCTCTCGGCATCTCGGCCTCGGTGAGTATTGACGTGACAGTACAAACCAGCCAGATGTCCGAGGCCGACAGAGCGCGCTCTCCCTTGGAGATCCTATGCCAACAGGTCTCCGTCTTGGCAGATTCAGTGCAAAGACTACAGGAGGGATACACGCAAGTTGATAGCCGTCTCCAACAACTGACGGGGGCACTCCCCTCTGCCGCCGCAGCTCCCGCACCTAGCAATGAAGGCCCACTCCCTCAGGCCGCTGCCAGTCCTACAGTCGTAATGGCACTTCCGGAACCGAGGGTCCCCACGCCGGAACGGTTCTCAGGGGACCGTAAAAAGTTCAGGGCATTTAAAAATGCATGCACCCTCTACTTCGCGCTGCAACCCCGAACCTTCGCATCAGAAGTGGTCAAGGTGGGATTTGCGATTTCTTTGCTGTCAGAGGAACCTCAGGCTTGGGCACACGGTCTGATGGAATCAGGGAGTCCGGTGCTTAATACTATTGATACGTTCTTCGAAAGTATGTCCCAGCTGTATGATGACCCACAGCGTATGGCTACCGCCAAAGCTATCCTGTACCACCTAGTTCAGGGAAGGAGACCAATTGAGGATTACCCGGTGGAATTCCGTAAATGGGCGGCCGACACTAACTGGAATGAGCCAGCCCTACGCTATCAGTACTGCCAAGGTCTGTCGGAGCTCCTCAAGGATGAGTTAGCCAGGATGGAAACCCCCGCATCTTTGGAGGAGTTAATTCAGGCAGCTACTAAATTAGATAGGCGCTTGAGGGAACGTCGGTCAGAACGATTCCAAAATCCCCGCCCTGCATGGACAACTTCAAGACTCCAACCCATTCCAATATCATCACCCATTACAGCTGGGCCTACTACACTTCCCGATTCCGAACCTATGCAGCTTGGTTTGGTACGACCACCACTAACCTCAGAAGAGAGACAACGTAGAGGGCAGTCCAACTTGTGTCTCTATTGCGGGGGAGCCGGTCACTTCCTGCGCAACTGCCCGATAAGGCCTAGTAAGTTTTTTCAGCCCAAAACAATGACTTACCAAGATAACAATACCTCTAAGTCTTACGTGATGTTGTTTATCTCGTTACAGCTACCGGAAGGAGAATCCCGCCTGCCGAAGATCATTGACTCGGGTGCATGTAGCTGCTTTATGGACGCTGCCCTGGCCCGAACCCTGCATGTGCCTTTACAAACCAAAACGCAACACCTACAAGTCCACTTGGCTGATGGGTCCCTTCCCAGCTCAGGCCCAATCACCCAAGAGACTCGACCTATTCTAGCAACCACCGATTCGGGACATCAAGAGCTCCTACGCCTGGACCTTATTCACTCTCCCATGTTCCCAGTCATTTTAGGCTTACCCTGGCTACAGGCCCATGATCCTCTTATCCAATGGAGTTCTAAGGTGGTCTCATTTCCCTCTTCTTACTGTTCTCAACACTGCCGCCCTTCGAAACACAAGATCTGTGCTACGATCTCAGCTCCTTCAGTCAACCTCCAACATGTCCCTCAGGAGTATCATGAATTCCAGGAGGTCTTCAGCAAACAAATGGCCGATTGCCTCCCACCACATCGACCGTACGACTGCCCAATCGACCTATTGCCAGGATCAGAGATTCCTTTCGGTCGCATATTTCCTCTTTCCGAAACGGAGCTGGAGGCTCTCAAAAAATATATTGACGAGAATCTGGAAAAGGGGGTTCATCCGTCCCTCATCTTCACCTGCCGGAGCAGGTATCTTCTTTGTCGGGAAGAAGGACGGTTCCCTTAGGCCCTGTGTGGATTACCGGCAGTTAAATAACATTACTATCAAGAATCGGTACCCTTTGCCGCTCATTCCAGAGTTGTTCCAACGTTTTCGGTCAGCTAGAATCTTCTCCAAATCAGATCTCCGGGGGGCATACAACCTTATCAGAATCAGAGCTGGAGACGAATGGAAGACGGCCTTCAGATCTAGGTTCGGGCACTTCGAATACTTGGTGATGCCCTTTGGGCTCTGTAACGCTCCGGCTACCTTTCAACACCTGGTGAATGACATTTTCCGCAAATACCTAGATGACTTTCTTGTAGTCTACCTGGATGATATTTTAATTTTCTCTTCTACACTTGAACTTCACAGGGATCACGTCAGAACAGTTCTGACCATTCTGAGACAGCACAAGCTTTACCTAAAAATGGAGAAGTGTGAATTTGAAAAATCAGTCGTGCAATTCTTAGGGTTCATCATTTCGGCAAATGGAGTGGAGATGGATCCTCAAAAGATACAGGCTATTCAGGAGTGGCCAGCTCCTTCTGACAAAAAGGGGGTCCAACGTTTTATAGGATTCGCCAACTTCTACCGGAAGTTCATCGTTGGATTTTCTACCATAGTGGCACCCATCACTCAATTAACCCGCCGGCATGGTTCATTCCAGTGGTCCCAAGCAGCAGAGGGAGCTTTCATGAAGCTAAAGGATCTGTTCAGTTCCGCTCCCATTCTCCGGCATCCTGATCCTTCTCAACCGTTCGTACTGGAAGTGGATGCATCAGAAATAGCCACAGGAGCAATCCTTTCTCAGAGACAAGGACCTAAGGCCATCTTACATCCAGTTGCATTTGCTTCCCGGAAACTTAGTGCGGCAGAATTAAATTACGACGTAGGTGACAGGGAGCTGCTGGCCATAAAATTTGCCCTGGAAGAATGGAGGTACTTACTTGAGGGGGCACTTCATCCAGTGATGATTTTCACAGATCACAAGAATCTTGAGTACCTCCGAACAGCAAAACGCCTCAAACCCAGACAAGCTCGTTGGGCCTTGTTCTTTTCGCGCTTCAACTTCCACATCTCCTACAGACCTGGCATAAAGAATGGGAAAGCAGACACCCTTTCCCGGATGTTCTCAGCAGACCTCCAGACTTCAGAACCAAGCACAATTCTTGCACCTAAAAATTTTCTTGGATTGACACAGACAGATTTAATGTCTTCTATCAAGAAGTCGTCCAATACATGTACGAATCCGGAGGTACAATCCCTGAGGAAAGACGAAGGTCTCTTTTGGGTCCGGGGCAAAATTTTTGTACCTCAACAGACTCGGTTAACCGCTCTCAAGATGTGCCACGACCATAAATTGGCCGGCCACTTCGGAGTTAGGAAGACAGCTGACCTGATCTCTCGCTCCTTCTGGTGGCCGGGTTGGAGACGGGATTGCAGGGAATATGTGGCCTCTTGTCTCCTGTGTCAACGCAACAAGGGCCAAAACACCAGATCCTGGGGTTTACTTAAACCACTACCTATTCCAGAGCGACCATGGTCCGATGTATCTGTGGATTTCATTGTGGATCTACCAGCCTCAGAAGGCTACACTACCATTTTTGTTGTGGTCGACCGTCTGTCCAAGATGGCCCACTTTCTGCCTATGATAGGTACTCCTTCCGCAGTAGAAAGAGCCAATATTTTCCTGAAAGAGGTCATAAGACTTCACGAGGTACCAAAGAATATAGTGTCTGACAGAGGCGTGCATATCATGTCCAAATTTTGGAGAGAACTCTGTAAAGCCCTGGATATTAAAGTGTGCCTCTCATCAGCCTACCACCCTCAGAGCAATGGCCAAACGGAGGGAACAAACCAAACTTTAGAGCAGTATCTCCGTTGCTTCTGTTCAGGATCTCAGGATGATTGGGCAAAACTTCTTCCATACGCAGAGTTTGCGTATAACAACTCAGTTCACGCGGCTACCAACCAAACGTCCTTTTGGGCCAACTGCAGGTTCCATCCCACGTTCTTGACTAAGGACACTCCTGAGATAACAGTCCCTGCAGTACAGGATAGAATAACATCCTTGCAAACTAACTTCCAAGAAATCCAAAGCATTCTACAGAGAGCTCAAAGGGCCTACAAGGAGCAGTATGACCGAGGTAGGAAGGAAAACCCAACATTTAACATAGGGAAAGAAGTTTGGTTGTCCACCTCTAACCTCAAGCTACAGTTGCCATCCCGAAAACTGGGACCTAAATTTATTGGCCCTTTTCCTATCAAAAGGATCATCAATCCTGTGGCCATGGAGCTAGTTCTGCCTAAAACGTACAAGATCCATCCTGTCTTCCACATATCTCTATTGAAGCCTGTTGTATCCAGTCCGTTTCCAGAAAGAGGAGAGGTTCCTCCCCCACCAATCAGGGTGGACGGGGAGAATGAGTTTGAGGTGGAGGTTATCCTGGGTTGTAGAAAGAAGGGCAGACAGCTACAGTACCTGATCCAATGGAAAGGATACCCACCTGAAGACAATTCTTGGGAGCCTGTGAAGAATCTACATGCCCCTCGCTTGATTCAAGCCTTTCATCGAAACCATCCGGAGTTGATGTCTAGCCTGGGCGTCCAGTGTCCGCCCTTAGGAGGGGGGCACTGTCACGAAGGACAAGTCGCCTCCGTTCGCCGGGCTGCGGGGCGCATGCGCAGGGGGTTGTTATTGAGACGTGCACCCGTTCGCGGCCTGATGGTGCGGCGCGCGCGGGTGCACGGCGGCCCACGTGTGCGCGCCGTCGCCCGTGCGGGTGCTCACCGGGAGGCTACTTTAGACGACACCAGCACCCAGTCGGGTTGCTGGTTTGTCGTCAGCTGTACCCTGCCTTGTGTTGAACTCCTGCTTCCTGTCTCTCAGTTAAACCGATCCCTGCTTGTTATAACGACCACTCTCTGCCTGCTGGATACCCTGACCTTCTGCTTGTATAACGACCACTCTCTGCCTGCTGGATACCCTGACCTTCTGCTTGTACAACGACCACTCTCTGCCTGCTGGATACCCTGACCTTCTGCTTGTACAACGACCACTCTCTGCCTGCTGGATACCCTGACCTTCTGCTTGTATAACGACCACTCTCTGCCTGCTGGATACCCTGACCTTCTGCTTGTATAACGACCACTCTCTGCCTGCTGGATACCCTGACCTTCTGCTTGTATAACGACCACTCTCTGCCTGCTGGATACCCTGACCTTCTGCTTGTATAACGACCACTCTCTGCCTGCTGGATACCCTGACCTTCTGCTTGTATAACGACCACTCTCTGCCTGCTGGATACCCTGACCTTCTGCTTGTATAACGACCACTCTCTGCCTGCTGGATACCCTGACCTTCTGCTTGTATAACGACCACTCTCTGCCTGCTGGATACCCTGACCTTCTGCTTGTATAACGACCACTCTCTGCCTGCTGGATACCCTGACCTTCTGCTTGTATAACGACCACTCTCTGCCTGCTGGATACCCTGACCTTCTGCTTGTATAACGACCGCTCTCTGCCTGCTGGATACCCTGACCTTCTGCTTGTATAACGACCACTCTCTGCCTGCTGGATACCCTGACCTTCTGCTTGTATAACGACCACTCTCTGCCTGCTGGATACCCTGACCTTCTGCTTGTATAACGACCACTCTCTGCCTGCCGGATACCCTGATCCTCTGCTTGTTTAAACGACTACCCTTTGTCTGCTGGATACCCTGACCCTCTGCCTGTTTAAAGGATCACTCCTGACCTGCTGGATACCCTGACCTCTGCCTGTGTTTACTACCATACTCTCCACGGGGCTGACACCCCCTGATCCCCTCAGTCATAAGGACTTCCTAACTGTCAGTTTAATACCTCTTTACCTTTGCTCCTTGCACTATTAGGCACTCCGATCCTGCACGGCTCCGCCAGGAGACTTCCCACCATCCAAGCAATCCTGAGCCTTCCCACAGCTTTTACCGGAGACCCGTGCCTCCGCGTGCTTCCGATCCCCTGTCTCACTCTCGGGGGTTCGGGTGCGCGTGGTCGTAAGGGCAAGCCGCTCTCGGCATCTCGGCCTCGGTGAGTATTGACGTGACAGTAGCACTTCCATTCGGTCTGGCTACGGCCCCTCGAGTCTTCACAAAGGTGTTGGCTCCGGTATTGGCTTCTCTAAGGTCTCAGAACATACGGTGATAGGTTATCTGGACGACCTTCTGTTGAAGGACCAGTCCTATTCCACCCTGATAGAGAACGTTTCAACTACTGTTCATTTTCTAAGAACCCTAGGTTGGATTCTGAATATGAACAAATCGGCTCTTCATCCAGTTCAAATCTTGACATATCTAGGCTTGATCCTGGATACGACCCAGGAAAGGGTGTTTTTACCCCCCTTTGAAGGTCAGCTCAATAGTGGAGCTGGTCAGGAAGGTCAAAAGGGTAGAAAGACCCTCAATTCGATTATGCATGAGACTGCTGGGGAAGATGGTGTCATCTTTCAGCGCAGTTCCTTATGCGCAGTTTCACTTCAGGTTGTTCCAGAGAACGATCCTGGAGGCCTGGGACAAGTCTGTCCTAGCCTTGGATCATCCGATGTCTCTATCCCCAAGGGTAAAACAGGACCTCTCTTGGTGGTCAAAGACCAGCAACTTAAAAAATGGGAAGCTCTTTCCGCCGGTAACTTGGAAGGTGGTAACTTCAGACGCCGGTCGTCTCGGCTGGGGAGCAGTATTGGAAGAGGCCTCTGTACAGGGAGAATAGTCCCAGGTAGAAAAGATCTTGCCGATCAATCTGCTGGAAATTCGAGTAGCTCGCTTGGCCCTCATATTCTGGACGGTCAGACTACGGGGGTCTCCGGTCAGAGTCCAGTCCAACAATTCCACAGTGGTGGCATACATCAACCACCAAGGGGGTACCCGGAGCTGGGCAGCCCAAAGGGAAATAAATCATATATTGACCTGGGCAGAGAATCACGTGCCATTTCTATCGGCAGTCTATATTCCGGGAGTGGACAATTGGCAGGCAGACTACCTAAGTCCTCAGCAGCTGTTACCAGGGGAATGGTCCCTTCACCCCGAAGTTTTCCTTCAAATATGCCAGCGTTGTGGGATGCCAGAGGTGGATCTCCTGGCATCCAGGTTCAATGCCAAGGTGGACAGCTTTGTGTCCAGAACCAGAGTTCGACTTGCCGTAGGAACAGATGCATTGGTGGTTCCCTGGGATCGGTATTCCCTAATTTACACCTTTCCTCCGATCCAGATGCTGCCGCACCTGTTACGCAGGATACAGGTGGAGCAGAAAACAGTAATTCTGGTGGCCCCACGGTGGCCAAGGAGGTCTTGGTACTCACAGATTGTGAGGATGGCGGTAGGGGACCCATTGTGTCTTCCTTTCCGCCCAGACCTGCTGTCCCAAGGTCCCATATACCATCCTTCTTTACGGTCGCTGAATTTGATGGCATGGCTATTGAGATCAAAGTACTAAGAGACCGTGGTATCAGTGGTTCTGTTCTGGCTACTTTGATAAATGCTAGAAAGCCAGTCTCTAGAAAAATTTACCAAAGAGTCTGGAGGTCATACATCTCTTGGTGGTGAGAGGAGAAGAGGGCACCCTCGCAAGTATACAATTGGGAGGGTTCTTGCCTTTCTGCAAGCAGGAATTGACATTAAACTTATCCTTAGGAACCATTAAGGGACAAATTTCGGCCTTATCGTTTTTTTCCAGAGGCCAATCGCGTCTCATTCTTTAGTACGAACCTTTATCAATGGAGTACTACATTTAAGGCCACCAATTAAACCGCCCTTATGCCCATGGGACTTGAACTTAGTGTTTTCAGCTCTACAGAGTCAACCCTTTGAGCCTATTAAGCGTATTCCTTTGATCCTATTGACTAGGAAATTGGTGTTTTTGGTGGCTATAACCTCAGCAAGAAGGGTCTCTGAGTTGGCCGCCCTTTCTTGTGAGAAACCCTTTCTGTTTGTTCATCAGGACAAGGTGGTAATGCGGCCCCGTCCGGATTTGTTACCTGAAGTGGTTTCCAGTTTTCACTTGAATCAGGATATCGTTTTACCTTCCTTCTTTCCTAACCCTAAGTCTAAGGAGGAAAGATTGCTCCATTCACTGGATGTGGTGAGAGCTGTCAAGGTTTACTTGGATAGGTCAGCCCCTTTTCGGAAGTCTGACTCACTTTTTGTTCTGCCTGAGGGCCCTAAGAGAGGACAGGCAGCAGCTAGTTCTACAATCTCTAGGTGGATTCGTCAGGTCATTATCCAGGCCTATGAGTAGAAAGACAAGGTTCCACCTCGATATCTCAAGGCTCACTCTACCAGAGGAGTTAGTACATCATGGGCAGTGCGCCAACAAGTGTCTATGGCTCAGGTTTGCAAAGCGGCCGCTTGGTCTTCGGTTCATACATTCACCAGGTTTTACCGACTGGATGTTAGATCTCAAAAGACTGTTTTTGGCCAGAGCGTGCTGCAAGCAGCTTTATAGTTTGGAGTCTAAAAAAGGGGGATTTAGGAATGTTCCCTCTTCTAAAGGCAATGCTTTAGGACATCCCAGATAGTCATTATTATGGTGCTCTGTGTCCCGTGATGTACGATAAAGAAAAATGGATTTTTAAAACAGCTTACCTGTAAAATCCTTTTCTTGGAGTACATCACGGGACACAGAGGTCCCTCCCCTCTTTTTCTGGGATCTTCATTGCTTGCTAAAAAACTAAGGTACTTCCTGTATGGGAGGGGTTATATGGGAGGAACCTTCTTACTATTGGTTGCCAGTGTCCAATCACCTAAAGGTAGCGTATAACCCAGATAGTCATTACTATGGTGCTCTGTGTCCCGTGATGTACTCCAAGAAAAGGATTTTACAGGTAAGCTGTTTTAAAAATCCATTTTTTGGCACTAATAAAAACCTGAGTGATCATGCCAAAAAGGTTCTTTTGTTTTCAAATAGTGATGATATGAAGCCATTTATTATAACATAGTAGTTTGGCTCCTGATGAAAAGTCCCCCCACCTCGGAATGTTCGGCCTTGGTACAGACACATAATGTGACACACACAGGTTACAATGGCAATTAAAGGTCAACTTCCCACATCTGTGGTGTCTGTGTATAAATAGTCAAAGAGATTGTTAGCTCTCATGTGGATGCACTGAGCAGGCTAGATACTGAGTCATGGGGAGCAGAAAAGAACTGTCAAAAGACCTGCGTAACAAGGTAATGGAACTTTATAGAGATGAAAAAGGATATAAAAAGATGTCTAAAGCCTTGAATATGCCAGTCAGTACTGTTCAATCACGTATTAGGAAGTGGAAAATTCAGGGATCTCTTGATATCAAGCCAAGGTCAGGTAGACCAAAAAGATTGCAGCCACAACTGCCAGAAGGATTGTTCAGGATACAAAGAAAAACCTCACAGGTACCCTTTGGAGAAATTACCCTAAGCACAACACCAAGCTGAACCTCCAGTAGGACAATGACCCTAAGCACAAGGCCAAGCTGACCCTCCAGCAGGACAATGACCCTAAGCACAACACCAAGCTGACCCTCCAGCAGGACAATGACCCTAAGCACAAAGCCAAGCTGACCCTCCAGCAGGACAATGACCCTAAGCACAAAGCCAAGCTGACCCTCCAGCAGGACAATGACCCTAAGCACAAGGCCAAGCTGACCCTCCAGCAGGACAATGACCCTAAGCACAAGGTCAAGCTGGCCCTCCAGCAGGACAATGACCCTAAGCACAAGGTCAAGCTGACCCTCCAGCAGGACAATGACCCTAAGCACAAAGCCAAGCTGACCCTCCAGCAGGACAATGACCCTAAGCACAAGGCCAAGCTGACCCTCCAGCAGGACAATGACCCTAAGCACAACACCAAGCTGACCCTCCAGTGGTTACAGCAGAAAAGGTTCTGGAGTGACCATCTCAGTCTCCTGACCTTCATATCATCGAGCCGCTCTGGGGAGATCTCAAACGTGTGGATCAGGCAAGACGACCAAAGACTTTGCATGAACTTAAGGGATTGTGCCAAGACAAATGGGCAGCTCTACCACCTGCAAGAATTCAGGGACCTCATAGAGAACTATTACAGAAGACTGGACGCTGCCATTGATGCTAGAGGGGGCAATACACAGGATTAGGAATTAAGGGGGTGCAGACTTCTGAACGGGGGGGGGGGTAATTTAATTGGTTTACTTGTTGCCACAATTGGGCCATTCTGTAATCACCTACAGATACAGTATAGGAATTCCATAAGAAATACAAGAAATGGGGTTCCTCTAAGCACAGTGTCTGTCACTCCCAGTCCAGGGACAGAGGGGTGATCTTCCTGCCAGCACAGCAGAGGGACAGAGGGGGGGGGGTCTGTTCCTTTTAGCACAGGGACAGAGTCGGGGGGGGGGGGGGTATCCGTTCTAGCCAGCACATGGACAGGGGGGGGGGAATCTTCTCTTTCCAGCACAGGAAGGAGGGGGGGGTCTGCTCCTTGCAGCACAGGGACAGAGGGGGGGTCTGCTCTTTCCAGCACAGGGATGGGGTGACACAGATGAGGTGTGCTCCTCAATTTGCAAGGTGACACAGATATGGATGGGGGTGGGGGTGCGAGATAAGGAAGGTGGGTGTCTCTTACCCGCGGGGTGTGGGTTTAGAGGGTGCAGTGTGGGGTGACGCTCATCTCTTCGTCGTGTGATCTGCAGGAAATGGACACAAAAGTTCACACCGAGAATAAACAGCAGATAACATAATTACACAAATCACATTCATTAACTCCACCCCTCCCACACAGCCCTGATACCAACATTTCCTGACTACAACCCCCAGCATCCTCACTGTCACTACAACCCCATCACTGTCACTACAACCCCCAGCATCCTCACTGTCACTACAACCCCCATCACTGTCACTACAACCCCCATCACTGTCACTACAACCCCCAGCATCCTCACTGTCACTACAACCCCCATCACTGTCACTACAACCCCCATCACTGTCACTACACCCCCAGCATCCTCACTGTCACTACAACCCCCATCACTGTCACTACAACCCCCCAACATCCTCATTGTCAGTACAACACCCATCACTGTCACTACAACCCCCCCCCATAATCCTCACTGTCACTACAACCCCCATCACTGTCACTACAACCCCCAGCATCCTCACTGTCACTACAACCCCCATCACTGTCACTACAACCCCCAGCATCCTCACTGTCACTACAACCCCTAGCATCCTCACTGTCACTACAACCCCCATCATCCTCACTGTCACTACAACCCCCAGCATCCTCACTGTCACTACAACCCCCATCACTGTAACTCCCAGCATCCTCACTGTCACTACACCCCCATCACTGTCACTACAACCCCCAGCATCCTCACTGTCACTACAACCCCCATCACTGTCACTACAACCCCCATCATCCTCACTGTCACTACAACCCCCAGCATCCTCACTGTCACTACAACCCCTAGCATCCTCACTGTCACTACAACCCCCATCACTGTCACTGCAACCCCCATCATCCTCACTGTCACTACAACCCCCATCACTGTCACTACAACCCCCAGCATCCTCATTGTCACTACAACCCCCATCACTGTCACTACAACCCCCAGCATCCTCACTGTCACTACAACCCCCATCACTGTCACTACAACCCCCAGCATCCTCACTGTCACTACAACCCCCATCACTGTCAATACAACCCCCATCATCCTCACTGTCACTACAACCCCCAGCATCCTCACTGTCACTACAACCCCCAGCATCCTCACTGTCACTACAACCCCCAGCATCCTCACTGTCACTACAACTCCCAGCATCCTCACTGTTACCACAACCCCCAGCATCCTCACTGTCACTACAACCCCCATCACTGTCACTACAACCCCCAGCATCCTCATTGTCAGTACAACCCCCATCACTGTCACTACAACCCCCATCATCCTCACTGTCACTACAACCCCCAGCATCCTCACTGTTACCACAACCCCCAGCATCCTCACTGTCACTACAACCCCCATCACTGTCACTACAACCCCCAGCATCCTCACTGTCACTACAACCCCCATCACTGTCACTACAACCCCCAGCATCCTCATTGTCACTACAACCCCCATCACTGTCACTACAACCCCCATCATCCTCACTGTCACTACAACTCCCAGCATCCTCACTGTTACCACAACCCCCAGCATCCTCACTGTCACTACAACCCCCATCACTGTCACTACAACCCCCAGCATCCTCACTGTCACTACAACCCCCATCACTGTCACTACAACCCCCAGCATCCTCATTGTCACTACAACCCCCATCACTGTCACTACAACCCCCATCATCCTCACTGTCACTACAACTCCCAGCATCCTCACTGTTACCACAACCCCCAGCATCCTCACTGTCACTACAACCCCCATCACTGTCACTACAACCCCCAGCATCCTCATTGTCACTACAACCCCCATCACTGTCACTACAACCCCCAGCATCCTCACTGTCACTACAACCCCCATCACTGTCACTACAACCCCCAGCATCCTCACTGTCACTACAACCCCCATCACTGTCAATACAACCCCCAGCATCCTCACTGTCACTACAACCCCCATCACTGTCACTACAACCCCCCAGCATCCTCACTGTCACTACAACCCCCAGCATCCTCACTCTGCTATTATGGCTTTACCCCCCAAAGCTCAGCCACAGCGATAACCCCAATCATCAATCATCCTCTCCATTATTACACGTCTCTGTCCTCCGGGCAGTGTACAGGGGCGGGGTCCAGGTATAATGGGGGGGGGAGGGTATCCAGGTATAATGGGGTGTGTGGGGGGGAGGGTATCCAGGTATAATGGGGTGTGGGGGAGGGTATCCAGGTATAATGGGGTGTGGGGGAGGGTATCCAGGTATAATGGGGTGTGGGGGAGGGTATCCAGGTATAATGGGGTGTGGGGGAGGGTATCCAGGTATAATGGAGTGTGTGGGGGAGGGTATCCAGGTATAATGGGGGGGGGGGAGGGTATCCAGGTATAATGGGGTGTGGGGGGAGGGTATCCAGGTATAATGGGGTGTGGGGGGGTATCCAGGTATAATGGGGGGGGGAGGGTATCCAGGTATAATGGGGTGTGTGGGGGGGTATCCAGGTATAATGGGGTGTGGGGGAGGGTATCCAGGTATAATGGGGTGTGGGGGAGGGTATCCAGGTATAATGGGGGGGAGGGTATCCAGGTATAATGAGGTGTGGGGGAGGGTATCCAGGTATAATGGGGTGTGGGGGAGGGTATCCAGGTATAATGGGGTGTGGGGGAGGGTATCCAGGTATAATGGGGTGTGGGGGAGGGTATCCAGGTATAATGGGGTGTGGGGGAGGGTATCCAGGTATAATGGGGTGTGGGGGAGGGTATCCAGGTATAATGGGGTGTGGGGGGGGTATCCAGGTATAATGGGGTGTGGGGGAGGGTATCCAGGTATAATGGGGTGTGTGGGGGGAGGGTATCCAGGTATAATGGGGTGTGGGGGAGGGTATCCAGGTATAATGGGGGGGGGGAGGGTATCCAGGTATAATGGGGTGTGTGGGGGGAGGGTATCCAGGTATAATGGGGTGTGGGGGGAGGGTATCCAGGTATAATGGGGTGTGGGGGAGGGTATCCAGGTATAATGGGGGGGGGAGGGTATCCAGGTATAATGGGGTGTGTGGGGGGAGGGTATCCAGGTATAATGGGGTGTGGGGGGGGGGGTATCCAGGTATAATGGGGTGTGTGGGGGGAGGGTATCCAGGTATAATGGGGAGGGTATCCAGGTATAATGGGGTGTGTGGGGGGAGGGTATCCAGGTATAATGGGGTGTGTGGGGGGGAGGGTATCCAGGTATAATGGGGTGTGGGGGAGGGTATCCAGGTATAATGGGGTGTGGGGGGGGTATCCAGGTATAATGGGGTGTGTGGGGGGGAGGGTATCCAGGTATAATGGGGTGTGGGGGAGGGTATCCAGGTATAATGGGGTGTGTGGGGGAGGGTATCCAGGTATAATGGGGTGTGTGTGGGGGGGGTATCCAGGTATAATGGGGTGTGTGTGGGGGGGGGGGGTATCCAGGTATAATGGGGTGTGTGGGGGAGGGTATCCAGGTATAATGGGGGGGAGGGTATCCAGGTATAATGGGGTGTGTGGGGGAGGGTATCCAGGTATAATGGGGTGTGTGTGTGGGGGGGGGTATCCAGGTATAATGGGGTGTGTGGGGGAGGGTATCCAGGTATAATGGGGGGGGTATCCAGGTATAATGGGGGGGAGGGTATCCAGGTATAATGGGGGAGCTCACCTGTAATCTAGAAGAGTCACCTGACAGGCGGACACATTCTCTGGAATTTATTGCTGAACCTCCAGAGAGTTTAATGTGACAATAAATGAATTTACGAGACGGCGGGAGGCACCGTGATAGGTGTAAAGTCTTCACACCCTGATGGGGGGGAGGGGGGGGAGAAGGTCAGCTGCATCTCCTGCCAGTAATGTGCATGCCGTGTATTCCTTGTCTGCTGAGTCCAGCACAGTGCAACTCACAGCAACCTCCAGAGGGGGGCAGTCTATACAAGGACCTTTATCAACTAAGCCCCGCCCACTACAAGAGAATCAGTGCAAACTCTTCTCCTCCTCAATATACTATTATCTGACTGTTATCCGGATCCCCTGGCTTCACAAATCAGTGCCAATACCCCATGACACTTACCTGACTGGGAGGGGCAGGAGGCGGAGTCTGCCAATACCCCATGACACTTACCTGACAGAGGTGCAGGAGGTGGAGTCTGCCAATACCCCATGACACTTACCTGACTGGGAGGAGCAGGAGGCGGAGTCTGCCAATGCCCCATGACACTTACCTGGCTGGGAGGGGCAGGAGGCGGAGTCTGCCAATGCCCCATGACACTTACCTGACAGAGGTGCAGGAGGCGGAGTCTGCCAATGCCCCATGACACTTACCTGACAGAGGTGCAGGAGGCGGAGTCTGCCAATACCCCATGACACTTACCTGACAGAGGTGC
>JBBDGP010005598.1:0-31010 GCA_037952835.1 Lithobates septentrionalis
GTCCTGCTCACAGTGTTCAGCTAGATCCGTTCCTGTTATCTTCCTACTGACAGGCAGGCTTGTCTGGTTACAGTATATAAAGCTACCTGAAGAAAATTACAGGTGTTCTATCCCAGCTTAGTGCAGCTACAGGCCATTAGTATGTCTGGAAGGCCAAGAAGGAGAGGCAGACAGTCACAAGCCAATAAGAGAGGGCAAGCAGGCTCTGTGTCTAGTGCTGGTCGTGGAGACGGTGCATCCTCATCAGCACATGGCCATGGGACACGCTTGGCCTTTTTTTCGGCAGCTGGCCGTGTTGAGCCGCAACATGCGGAAGACTTGGTCGAGTGGATGACCAAGCCGTCCTCATCCTCCTCATCCTCTCTCACCCATGCCCAGGGTGCTTTGTCTGGCAAAGCAGCGGCCTCTTCCCTCAGCTCAATGTCATCAGTGACTCCTTCCCTAGCCCCACCACGTCCTCCTGAGGATTTCCTCGAACTGTTTGACCACAGTGTTGGGTACATGCTCCAGGAGGATGCCCAGCGTTTGGAAGGCTCTGATGATGATACTGAGCTCGATGAAGGCAGTAACATGAGCACAGACAGAGGGGGTGCCCAAGAAGGACAGCAATCTGGCAGTCATGCTCCCCCTGCTGCAGCATACTGCCAGGTTTGCTCCAGTGATGAGGAGGGAGGGGATGATGAGGTCACTGACTCAACGTGGGTGCCTGATAGGAGAGAGGAGGAGGAGGAGGAGGAGGAAGAGGCGGCACATCACCAACGAGGCAGGATGCCCTCCAGGGGCCAGCCTAAGGGCAGCACATTGACTGCATCACACCCCAAAGCTCCACATGTGCAGGGCGCTGCAGTCTCTGCGCGTTATTCAAAAAGTTCTTTGGTGTGGGCCTTTTTTGAGACGAGTGCATCAGATCGCACCGCTGCTATTTGCAACATATGTCTCAAGCGTATCTCGCGTGGCCAAAACATCTCCCGCTTGGGTACCACATGCTTGACCGGACATATGTTGACCTGCCATGCAGTTCGTTGGCAAGCGTATCTAAAAGACCCACACCAAAGAACAAAGAGGATCTCTCCTTGCTCCTCATCAGCTGAGATTTCCAACCCCACTAGACCTCCAGTCCTCTCTGAGACCTGCAGTGAGAGGAATGAAGGTGTAGAATTAGGTGTGTCACAGCCAAGTACTTGTGGGCAATCTGCTTTTGGTACACCGACGTCAGATTGTACCAGGCAAATTTCCCTGCCCCAGCTGCTGCACCGCCGAAAGAAGTTTGCTCCCAGCCATCCACATGCCCAGCGGTTGAATGCTAGCTTGGCAAAATTGCTAGCACTTCAACTGCTGCCTTTTCAGTTGGTAGACTCCGTGAGTTTGTGGAATGTGCGGTTCCTCAGTGGCAGGTACCCAAACGCCACTTTTTCTCAGGGAAGGCGATTCCGGCTCTCTACCGGCATGTGGAAGGCAATGTCCATGCCTCGCTGGACAGGGCGGTCAGCGGTAAGGTGCATATTACCGCTGACTCATGGTCCAGCAGGCATGGACAGGGACGTTACCTAAGTTTCACGGCGCATTGGGTGACTCTGCTGGCAGCTGGGAAGGATGCAGGACAAGGTGCAGTAGTGTTGGAGGTTGTTCCGCCACCACGCCTCCAAAATGCTGATTGTGACACACCTCTCTCCTCCACCCCCTCCTCTTCTTCTTCCTCCATGGCCTCTTCCTCGGAGCCAGCGGTGCTCCGTAGGCGTTCAAGGGGCTACGCAAGTACGCAGGCCAAAAGATGCCATGCGGTGCTTGAGCTGGTGTGCTTGGGGGACAGGAGCCACACTGGGGCAGAGGTTCTGTCAGCTCTGCAGGGGCAGGTTCAGAGGTGGTTGACGCCACGCCAACTTAAGGCAGGAATGGTGGTTTGCGACAATGGCACCAACCTCCTCTCTGCCCTCCGACAGGGACAAATGACCCATGTGCCCTGTTTGGCTCACGTCCTTAACTTGGTGGTGCAGCGGTTCTTGGGCAGGTACCCGGGCTTACAGGATGTCCTGAGGCAGGCCAGGAAAGTCTGTGTGCATTTCCGCCGGTCATATAATGCCAGTGCTCGGCTGACGGACCTCCAAAAGGAGTTTAACCTGCCCAAGTACCGCCTATTCTGTGACATGCCCACCAGGTGGAACTAAACGTTGGCCATGCTGCAGCGGCTGCACACGCAGCAGAGGGCCATCAATGAGTACCTGTGCGACTATGGCACCAGGACAGGGTCAGGGGAGCTTGGTTTTTTTTCCCCACGCCAGTGGGCCATGATCAGGGATGCATGCACTGTCCTGTCACCATTCGAGGAGGCCACGAGGATGGTGAGCACTGACAGTGCATGCATCAGTGACACTGTCCCCCTTGTCCACCTGTTGGAGCACACGCTGCGTGGAATAATGGACAGGGCACTTGAGGCAGAACAGAGGCAGGAAGAGGAGGACTTCCTTAGCTCTCAAGGCCCCCTTTATCCAGACAATGTTCCTGCGTGCCCGCCGATCACACAGGAAGAGGACGAGGAGGAGGAGGAGGAGGAGGAAGATTGTGTCAGTATGGAGGTGGAGCCTGGCACTCAGCATCAGCAGCAGTCTTTAAGGGATCAGTCCCAAGGAACACATGGACTTGTACGTGGCTGGGAGGAGGTGGCTGCGGACGTTGTCGTCCTTAGTGACCCAGAGGACTCCGGACCGAATGCCTCAGCAAACCTACGCTGCATGGCCTCCCTGATCCTGCAAAGCCTGCGTAAGGATCCTCGTATTCGTGGTATCAAGGAGAAGGACCAATACTGGCTGGCAACCCTCCTTGATCCACGTTACAAGGGTAAGGTTGCGGACCTTATCTTGCCATCGCAGAGGGAGCAGAGGATGAAACATCTTCGGGAGGCCTTGCAGAAAGGTCTGTGCAACGCGTTCCCAGAGACTGGGAGGTTACAAACTCCTGTTTCTGGACAACGTGTTGCTGAGGCTTCGGTCAGTCAAAGAAGGAGCGGTGGAGAAGGTGGCCGTCTGACCGATGCGTTCAGACAATTTTTTGGTCCGCAGCCCCAAGGTATGATCGGTTCCAGCAACCATCGCCAGCGTCTGTTTTACATGGTGCAGGAATACCTAGGGGCAAGATCAGACTTGGACACCTTTCCCACCGAAAATCCTCTGGGTTACTGGGTCTTGAGGATGGATCACTGGCCAGAGCTTGCACAGTATGCAATTGAGCTACTGGCCTGTCCTGCATCCAGCGTTCTTTCGGAACGCACATTCAGTGCTGCTGGAGGCGTGGTAACCGATCACAGGGTGCGTCTGTCCACCGACTCGGTCGATCGGCTGACCTTCATAAAAATGAATCAGTCTTGGATCACCACCAGCTACCAAGCACCTGATGCTGATGTAACCGAATATTTTTTTTTTAAATCTCAGATCCCTTCAAAGACTGCCTATGCTGATGCTGAGTGACTATCCCTGAGTAATTATCCTCTTCCTCCTCAATCATCACGCTGATAGCTTGTAAGAACATTTTTGGTTCTGGGCGCCACCACCAGTGCCTAAGGCACAATTTTTCAGCCCCTGTTTAACAGGGGCGTGTAATTACAATTTTTGATGTAATACTTTGCAGCAGGGCTCGTTCCTGCATTCCAACTAGAGTGTCTGTGAGGGGTTGCAGTGTTGTGGCACCAGCACCAGTGCCTAAGGCCCAATTTTTCATGCAATACTTTGCAGCAGGGCTCGTTCCTGCGTTCCAACTAGAGTGTCTGTGAGGGGTTGCAGTGTTGTGGCACCAGCACCAGTGCCTAAGGCCCAATTTTTCTGCCCCTGTCTAACAGGGGCGTGTAATTACAATTTTTGATGCAATACTTTGCAGCAGGGCTCGTTCCTGCGTTCCAACTAGAGTGTCTGTGAGGGGTTGCAGTGTTGTGGCACCAGCACCAGTGCCTAAGGCCCAATTTTTCTGCCCCTGTCTAACAGGGGCGTGTAATTACAATTTTTGATGCAATACTTTGCAGCAGGGCTCGTTCCTGCATTCCAACTAGAGTGTCTGTGAGGGGTTGCAGTGTTGTGGCACCAGCACCAGTGCCTAAGGCCTAATTTTTCAGCTCCTGTTCAACAGGGGCATGTAATTACAATTCTTGATCTAATATTTCACAGCAGGGCCCTGTGAGGGCTTACAGTGTTGTGGCCACAGCAACACCTAAGGCCCAAATTTCTGCTGAGTATATAGGGCAGGACCCTACTTTCAAACATCTAACTTACAAACGACTCCTACTTGCAAACGGAAGGAGACAACAGGAAGTGAGATGAAATCTACCCCTAGGAAGGGAAATTCTCTCCTGTAAGAGTTAATATGGGAAAACAATTTCTCCTTTCCACTGATGCTTTCCAATCCTTGTTCCACAAAAAAACCCAAATTTTCAAAAAACATTTTTCATTGGGACAAAAAAGTGAGGTGAAATCTTCTGAAGAGGAGGAAAGACAGCAAAACAAATGTCACAGGGGTGATAACCCTTCCCTATGTTTTCCAAAAAGCTTAAAAAAGATTTTTTGGCTGGAGCTAAACACGTTAAAAATGTTCAAAATTACAAACAGATTCTACTTAACAACAAACCTACAGTCCCTGTCTTGTTTGCACCGCCTGTATACTGCTGTTCAGAGTATATAGGGCCTGGTGGCCCCACACCTTTCCTTATTTTAATTTGGGTGCGGGGTTCCCCTTAATATCCATACAAGACCCAAAGGGCCTGGTAATGGACTGGGGGGTACCCATGCCGTTTGTCTCACTGATTTTCATCCATATTGCCATGACCCGACATGACATTAAACCCGCAAGCAGTTTTAAATGAGATTTTTTCCTTTAAAAATGACATTTGGTGCAGGGACTGTTCTAAACACGGGAAACACGCGTCACTTTACAGGCATACTATAGACACCCCCCAGGTACGATATTTAAAGGAATATTTCACTTTTTTTTTTTTTTACTTTAAGCATCATTAAAATCACTGCTCCCGAAAAAACGTCAGTTTTTAAAAGTTTTTTTTTGCATTGATACATGTCCCCTGGGGTAGGACCCGGGTCCCCAAACCCTTTTTAGGACAATACCATGCAAATTAGCCTTTAAAATGAGCACTTTTGATTTCGAACGTTCGAGTCCCATAGACGTCAATGGGGTTCTAACGTTCGTGCGAACTTTCGGTCCGTTCGCGGGTTCTGGTGCGAACCGAACCGGGGGGTGTTCGGCTCATCCCTAATTTAGAGCCTCCAAAATAATGTTCAGTGCTCTCCACGGTACACAGACTGGTGGAAGGAAACTGGACAATGCAAAGAGAACTCGCACGCTCCATGCAGACACAACCCTGGTAGTTATACTCAACAACATGTCCATCATACCAACCACTCAGTTACTCATTTCCATAGATATGGTGCCCTTTACCCCTCCATATATTCAGGTTCCAGATCGTTTCCCCAAACGGATAGGACTGCCGCACAGCGCCGCTCCCCATGCAGATGTACACCTGCTCCTGTAATTTGATTTGCAAAAGGCTGCCTAGAAATTAGACTTATTTCAAGTGGGAATCTTTTCAATGGTGGCAGATGAGGTGAGATAAACGAAAGTGGATTTATGGAAATCTGTGCCGTCTTTTCTGATTTTTTTTTTTTTGTTTGTTTCGTTTTTTTATGTCACAATTCTGATTTTTTTTTTTTTGTTTTTTATATTAAAAGAACATTAAATTAAGATACAAATTGCTGAGCCTGTCAGCCCTCTAAGAAGTTATTTTGAGCACCCCGCTTGGACTGATGAAAGCCACATAAATGAGTCGTTATTATTTACACAAAAACATCAAACCTTCTGTAAAAAAAAAATAAAATAAAATAAAACTATACAAGATGAAATGGAAGTTTTAGATGTACGTGGCCGCTGCATGTGTGAGAGCTTGTCATCAGCTGGATGCATTGGAAGAGATAAATAGAGACGACTAGTTGGGTTTTGGGCAAACCGATTACATTGGCTTATTGTAGGAAAAATGTTCTTCTTGATTGAGCCAAACGCTCTGAACGAGTAATGCGTTAAATTGGGAAACCTTTTAACCAATTAGGGACATTTTTTTCATCTTCCTTTTATCACTGATGGTGAACATTTTTTAAACTAACCTAGAGGTGGACCTTGTAGAGGACAATGTTGAGCCACGTATTCTGACTGGACAGTTTAATCAGTAAACTTTTGATCCAATTGATGATTTTTTTTTTTTACCCTTAAAACTATCCTTTTATCAGCAATGATGGCCATTTTTTTTTACTTACCTTGTAGATGATGATGCTGGGACAACAAAGAATTTCATTACTTCTAGATGACATGGTTAGTTGGAGATCTGGGGGTCCATCGAGTCTGCCATAATTCTATTTTATACATTGATCAGTCAACACATTATGACCATCCACCATAACATTATTTAGTAGGTCTTCTTTTTGCTGCTAAATTAGCCCTGACCCATTGGGACCTGGACTCCAAATTAACATCCAAATTAACATTTACAAGAATGGCAAGTCCCACAATTTTGCCATCAGAACATTGCATAAAGCATCACACTGCCTCCACCATCTTGCCTGGCTCCCATACTGCATACTGGTGCCGCACCCGTCCATCCACATGATGAAAAAGAAAATGTCATTTATCAGGCCAGGCCCCCTTCTTCCATTGCTTCGTGGTCCAGTTCTGATGCTCACATGTCCATTGTAGGTGCTTTTTGCTGTGAACACAGGTCAGCATGAGCACCTCAATCAGTCTGCGGCTACACAGCCCCATACACAACAAACTGCGATGCTCTGTCTGTTCTGACACTTTTCTATAAGAACCAGCGTTCGTTTTTTGTGCAATTTGACCTCCGTTAGTTCACACTGCCTGGGCCATCTTTCGCTCTGCACATGTGTCAAAGAACCTGGGCCACCCATGACCCTTTCCCCGGATAACCTTTCTGGTGCAATCGCCATTAACTTTTTAAAAATTTGAGCTCCAGTAGCTCTTCTATTGGCTCAGACTACACGGGGCAGCCTTCCCTCACCACCTCCATCAATGAGCCTTCCCTCACCACCTCCATCAATGAGCCTTACCCTTCATCAATGAGCCTTCCCTCCCCACCTCCATCAATGAGCCTTCCCTCACCACCTCCATCAATGAGCCTTCCCTCACCACCTCCATCAATGAGCCTTCCCTCACCACCTCCATCAATGAGCCTTCCCTCACCACCTCCATCAATGAGCCTTACCCTTCATCAATGAGCCTTCCCTCACCACCTCCATCAATGAATGAGCCTTCCCTCCCCAACTCTATCAATGAGCCTTCCCTCCCCCACCTCCATCAATAAACCTTCTCTCCCCACCTCCATCAATGAATGAGCCTTCCCTCCCCACCTCCACCAGTGAGCCTTCCCTCCCCACCTCCATCAATGAGCCTCCCCTCCCCCACCTCCATCAATGAGCCTTCCCTCCCCCACCTCCATCAATGAGCCTTCCCTCCCCCACCTCCATCAATTAGCCTTCTCTCCCCCACCTCCATTAATGAGCCTTCCCTCCCCCACCTCCATCAATGAGCCTTCTCTCCCCCACCTCCATCAATGAGCCTTCCCTCCCCAACTCTATCAATGAGCCTTCCTTCCCCACCTGCATCAATGAGCCTTCCCTCCCCCACCTCCATCAATGAGCCTTCCCTCCCCCACCTCCATCAATGAGCCTTCCCTCCCCCACCTCCATCAATAAACCTTCTCTCCCCACCTCCATCAATGAATGAGCCTTCCTTCCCCACCTGCATCAATGAGCCTTCCCTCCCCCACCTCCATCAATGAGCCTTCCCTCCCCCACCTCCATCAATGAGCCTTCCCTCCCCCACCTCCATCAATGAGCCTTCCCTCCCCCACCTCCATCAATGAGCCTTCCCTCCCCTACCTCCATCAATGAGCCTTCCCTCCCCCACCTCCATCAATGAGCCTTCCCTCCCCCACCTCCATCAATGAACCTTCTCTCCCCACCTCCATCAATGAATGAGCCTTCCTTCCCCACCTCCATCAATGAGCCTTCCCTCCCCCACCTCCATCAATGAGCCTTCCCTCCCCCACCTCCATCAATGAGCCTTCCCTCCCCCACCTCCCATCAAGGAGCCTTCCCTCCCCCACCTCCCATCAAGGAGCCTTCCCTCCCCCACCTCCATCAATGAGCCTTCCCTCCCCTACCTCCATCAATGAGCCTTCCCTCCCCCACCTTCATCAATGAGCCTTCCCTCCCCCACATCCATCAATGAACCTTCTCTCCCCACCTCCATCAATGAATGAGCCTTCCTTCCCCACCTGCATCAATGAGCCTTCCCTCCCCACCTCCACCAGTGAGCCTTCCCTCCCCACCTCCATCAATGAGCCTTCCCTCCCCCACCTCCATCAACGAGCCTTCCCTCCCCCACCTCCATCAATGAGCCTTCACTCCCCCACCTCCATCAATGAGCCTTCACTCCCCCACCTCCATCAATGAGCCTTCACTCCCCACCTCCATCAATGAGCCTTCCCTCCCCACCCTCCATCAAAGAGCCTTCCCTCCCCCACCCTCCATCAAAGAGCCTTCCCTCCCCCACCCTCCATCAATGAGCCTTCCCTCCCCCACCTCCATCAATGAGCCTTCCCTCCCCCACCTCCATCAATGAGCCTTCCCTCCCCACCTCCATTAATGAGCCTTCCCTTCCCACCTCCATTAATGAGCCTTCCTTCTTCATCTCCATCAATGTGCCTTCCCTCCCCACCTCAATCAAAGAGACTGCTTTTAATGCATTAACTTCAGGGACAACATGTTCACTTGCTGCCTAATATATCCCACCCACTTTCAGGTTCCAATGTAACAGGATAATCACTTATTAGCATCATGAGTAAACTGTACATCATTTAAAATAAAATAATAAACAATGGCACATACTTAGGGCCTATTATGTTGTGGCCTCTGTATTAAATGCCCTAACACTAGTGATCAGTGTAGCTGTACCCCCTTTAGGTTGGTGGTTACTGAAAATATGTCCTGTTGTGTTGGGGGCCACTTCATGTTGGAGATCAAGTCTTCATTGCTATATAAAATAACATGCCCCAGTAGAAGGACCTCTAGTCCGAAACATGTCGGGTTGCAATTGATTTTTGTTCCTGGTACCACGCTATTCTCTATAGTGATCACTTTTATCCTGGCTGCTGTTATTTGGATTTTTTTTTACCCTGTTTGGTTTTTAATAAACCTGCTTTCTCGGATTTAAGCACTATGTGGAGCCTCTTTTTCCTTTCCTATGTCTCTATGGTGGCTATGTGAAAGGTGTATTCCTCCAATACACACCCGTTGGAGAAGTGCCTGTAACTGGACTTTGAACAGCCGCTGTCCCCAGGCCGTTTACCAGTGCTACTAAGGAACCAGTGGAACCTGCCGTATACGCCTCTACACCCATTTGGATCGATCGATCCTCAAGCCTGTATGACACCTAGCCGTACGGCAAACGTGTCCGCCAGTTCCGGTAAGCGTATTTGCTCCATTTATTTTTTGCTGTGGATACCGAGTACTGGAACACCACCTCTGTGAACCATGTATCACCTTTGAGAAACCTCTCACTCATCCAATATTCATACTTTTCACCTTCATTGAACATTCATATGACCATAATGTCCACGTTATTGGTCGCTGATATGATCATGGACTCACCATAATATTATATCTGGTTTTCTGTATTTAGCTATACACTATCACGTTGCACAGTTGATAGTCACATTTGTGTGGATCACTCACCCCTGAATTTTATGTTTAGCGCTGCATTGTTTTTTCTTTTCATTGCTATATATTATAAATTTTTTATATTTACTTTTTTGGATACACTCTAATGATAAGGTGATAAGGCTGCTAGAGGCTCCGGGGGTGAAGTGATGTGCAGAAATCTTTTTCTCTACATAATATAAGAAAAGAATGCTATGGAAATAGCTTGGCCCCTTGATCTTTGGGACCGGGAGCAGGGACCCCCTACACGCTAGCCTTTTATAAATTTCACATCCATATTGCCCATTGTCTGCTTATCTGCGTTACTCTATGAGCCGTTCTTCCTTCAGATAAAAGTAAAAAATACTTAAAAAATGACATGTTCTTTTTACTATAAAATAACGGCGGGATCCACACACAGGTCAGGGCCCCCCGAACACAATAAACAGATTTATTTTTCTGTGTGTGACGGTGAGGATGATACGGAGCAGCTGATCTTCTAAATGTCTCAATTGTCTTCCTCTGGTGGGATATTTGTGATCATTTCACCTCCTGCCCTGGAGGCGCTGAGCGAATAATAGAAAAGAGACAAACTCTTCTTCTAGGATCTATTCTTAGAAAGAGAGAACCTGTGGGGTCAGGAACGCTGGAGCCAGTTTCTGGGACTAGACTCCGGGGCGGTCATCTTCATCCCAAAGGAATATGTGAGGTCATACAATGGAAATCACGCCGTGGTATTCAGACACTGCTTTTCATTTTCAAATAATAACACATTCTTCTTCTAAAAAAAAAAAAAAATGTCTGTTACCTTTTTATTTTTGTAGTTTAAAAAATATTTAATGTTGAAAAGTAAGACCCCCTCCATCTAGAGATCTGGATGAACAAAATGTATAAATAAATTAAATCCTGTATTTATAAGCTGCATCTTCATTTATTTCATTGTATCAAATTCAGACAATTGTATCCATTTAAAATAGTATCGAAAGCAAAAAATGTGATCACTTACTTCAAACAGAAACCAAAAAAACACACTTGCATAAATGATCCAAGAAAAATCTCCTTTCTTGTCTGTATATCTTTTTCTAGTGATATTATCATTATTATTATTATTATTATTATTATTGATAATATAATACAGGATTTACTTTATATAGCACCAACAGTTTGCATAGCACTTTACAATCTAAAGGGAGACATTACAGTTACAATACAATAAAATACAAGACAGTTAAGGGGGCTCTGCTCATAAGAGCTTACAATCAAATTATTTATATATATATATATATATATACAGTGGCTTGCAAAAGTATTCGGCCCCCTTGAACTTTTCAACCTTTTGCCACATTTCAGGCTTCAAACATAAAGATATAAAATTTTTATTTTTTGTGAAGAATCACCAACAAGTGGGACACAATTGTGAAGTGGAACGAAATCTTTTGGATTTTTGAAACTTTTTTAACTAATAAAAAGATGAAAAGTGGGGCGTGCAAAATTATTCGGCCCCCTTGCGTTAATACTTTGTAGAGCCACCTTTTGCTGCGATTACAGCTGCAAGTTGCTTGGGGTATGTCTCTATCAGTTTTGCACATCGAGAGACTGAAATTCTTGCCCATTCTTCCTTGCAAAACAGCTTGAGCTCAGTGAGGTTGGATGGAGAGCGTTTGTGAACAGCAGTTTTCAGCTCTTTCCACAGATTCTCGATTGGATTCAGGTCTGGACTTTGACTTGGCCATTCTAACACCTGGATACGTTTATTTGTGACCCATTCCTTTGTAGATTTTGCTGTATGTTTGGGATCATTGTCTTGTTGGAAGATAAATCTCCGTCCCAGTTTCAGGTCTTTTGCAGACTCCAACAGGTTTTCATCCAGAATGGTCCTGTATTTGGCTGCATCCATCTTCCCCTCAATTTTAACCATCTTCCCTGTCCCTGCTGAAGAAAAGCAGGCCCAAACCATGATGCTGCCACCACCATGTTTCACGGTGGGGATGGTGTGTTGAGGGTGATGAGCTGTGTTGCTTTTACACCAAACATATCGTTTTGCATTGTGGCCAAAAAGTTCGATTTTGGTTTCATCGGACCAGAGCACCTTCTTCCACATGTTTCGTGTGTCTCCCAGGTGGCTTGTGGCAAACTTTAGACGAGACTTTTTATGGATATCTTTGAGAAATGGCTTTCTTCTTGCCACTCTTCCATAAAGGCCAGATTTGTGCAGTGTACGACTGATTGTTGTCCTATGGACAGACTCTCCCACCTCAGCTGTAGTTCTCTGCAGTTCATCCAGAGTGATCATGGGCCTCTTGGCTGCATCTCTGATCAGTCTTCTCCTTGTCTGAGCTGAAAGTTTAGAGGGACAGCCAGGTCTTGGTAGATTTGCAGTGGTCTGATACTCCTTCCATTTCAAAATGATCGCTTGCACAGTGCTCCTTGGGATGTTTAAAGCTTGGGAAATCTTTTTGTATCCAAATCTGGCTTTAAACTTCTCCACAACAGTATTACGGACCTGCCTGGTGTGTTCTTTGGTCTTCATGATGCTCTCTGCGCTTTCAACAGAACCCTGAGACTATCACAGAGCAGGTGCATTTATACAGAGACTTGATTACACACAGGTGGATTCTATTTATCACCATCAGTCATTTAGGACAACATTGGATCATTCAGAGATCCTCGCTGAACTTCTGGAGTGAGTTTTCTGCACTGAAAGTAAAGGGGCCGAATAATTTTGCACGCACCACTTTTCAGTTTTTTAATTGCTAAAAAAGTTTAAAATATCCAATAGATTTCGTTCCACTTCACAATTGTGTCCAACTTGTTGGTGGTTCTTTACAAGAAATTAAAATTTTATATCTTTACGTTTGAAGCCTGAAATGTGGCAAAAGGTTGAAAAGTTCAAGGGGGCTGAATACTTTCGCAAGCCACTGTGTATATATATATATATATATATATATATATATATATACACACAGTATATATATATACACAGTATATAGCTGGATGCTGTACATATCTCCCTGAAAACATCACAGCCCCCCCTTCCCCAGTACTCCTCTAAAGAGCCCTCAGCCCTGATGGAAGCAGTGGGAGAAATATCAAAATGCTTTATTTGGTGGGTGTCAGTTTGAAAGATCCGGTGTTGCTAGGCAGGTTACATTTGTCTGCAGACCACCCTAGTTGAGGGCCCACATCTGATTCTGAGACCCTGTGATTAAACTTAAAGGGTAACTTTACCCAAAAGGGGAAGTTCCTCCTATTTACACCCCCCCCCCTCCTCTGCCACATTTGGCACTTTTTGGTGGAGTGGGTGTCTGGTTTTGACAGATGCCCGCTGCCACTTTTGGCGATCCAAGCAACAGCTCGTTCCTTCCCCCACAGCCTTCACAGGTCCCGGAAGACTCCGGGACCATTCGCTAAGCGCAGCGCGGCTTACACGAGCACAGTCGGAAACCGGCTGTGAAGCCACGAGGCTTCGCTGCCAGTTTCTCTTAGTCAAGATGTTGGCGCCTGGACCCAAAAGCGATTGAAGAATCGGCTCAGGTGAGGAGAACTCTGGATCCCTGGACAGGTTAGTGTCCCTATATTTTATTTTTTGGGGGGGGGGGGACTCCTGTTTAAATCCGATGGACGTCCTTCAACCAGAAAATGAGGGGGGGCTCTATCTGAATTGCTGCGGCTCCTAATGCGCATTGTGAGAAGCTCACAGTGTGCAGTGAAATCAGAGGAAGACATTTCAGTCTAGGGGGGAAGCCGGCACAACTGTGCAAGACTGAAGGGAAGGATGGAGGTGAGATTTATGCTAGAGGGTAGCAAAAGTCAAAAAGATTGAAAGGCTCTCGGCTGGCTTTTGGTGTCTCGGCGTGGAATCTCCCGGTTTGTTTGGAGCGCAGTTTGAGCCGGCTCACCAAATAATCTTTAAAATTCCCAGCCGGTGGTCTGTGTGTGGCGTTCATACTGGGAGGCTTCGTTGTTGTGAGCCTGCAGGATTTCTAAAATAAGAATTGGCTCGGTAACAGGCGAGCGGCAGCTGTTGCCCCCTCGGGTGGACTGCTTCTAAATTAAGGTACCATTTACTTTCTGAAGAGGTCCCCCGCAGCTCCGGGCACTGCAGGGGCCCCAGTATTGTGCCAGCAGTGGGCACCGTAGAGAGGCATTATTAGCTGCAGTCTGTATGTGGCTCAAGATCGGACGCCATAGAAGAGAGCGCGGTGCTGTCAATGCCGGAGGCTCATAAAGGACTTCAGTAATGAAAGTTTATCACACAAATATAGGAATGTGTCTAGCAACCAAAAGATGGGCTAAGCTATGTACTATATTTTGTGATCCTGTGCATTCCAGTGTGATCTGTACCCTCCAGTGTCTCCGGTGCGCTCTGTGTCCCCCAGGTGTCTCCAGTGTGCTCTGGGTCTCCAGGTGTCTCCAGTGTGCTCTGTGTCCCCAGGTGTCTCCAGTGTGCTCTGTGTCCCCCGGTGTCTCCAGTGTGCTCTGTGTCCCCCGGTGTCTCCAGTGTGCTCTGTGTCCCCCGGTGTCTCCAGTGTGCTCTGTGTCCCCCGGTGTCTCCAGTGTGCTCTGTGTCCCCCGGTGTCTCCAGTGTGCTCTGTGTCCCCCGGTGTCTCCAGTGTGCTCTGTGTCCCCCGGTGTCTCCAGTGTGCTCTGTGTCCCCCGGTGTCTCCAGTGTGCTCTGTGTCCCCCGGTGTCTCCAGTGTGCTCTGTGTCCCCCGGTGTCTCCAGTGTGCTCTGTGTCCCCCGGTGTCTCCAGTGTGCTCTGTGTCCCCCGGTGTCTCCAGTGTGCTCTGTGTCCCCCGGTGTCTCCAGTGTGCTCTGTGTCCCCCGGTGTCTCCAGTGTGCTCTGTGTCCCCCGGTGTCTTCATTGTGCTCTGTGTCCCCAGGTGTCTCCAGTGTGCTCTGTGTCCCCAGGTGTCTTCTGTGTCCCCAGGTGTCCCCAGGTGTCTCCAGTGTGCTCTGTGTCCCCAGGTGTCTCCGGTGTGCTCTGGGTCTCCAGTGTGCTCTGGGTCTCCAGTGTGCTCTGTGTCCCCAGGTGTCTCCAGTGTGCTCTGTGTCCCCAGGTGTCTCCAGTGTGCTCTGTGTCTCCAGTGTGCCCTGTGCCCCCAGTGTCTCCAGTGTGCTCTGTGTTTTTCAACATCTCCAGTGTGCTCTGTGCCCCCCAGCGTCTCCGGTGTGCTCTGTGTCCCTCAGTGTCTCCGGTGTGCTCTGTGTCCCTCAGTGTCTCCGGTGTGCTCTGTGTCCCTCAGTGTCTCCGGTGTGTTCTGTGTCCCTCAGTGTCTCCGGTGTGCTCTGTGTCCCTCAGTGTCTCCGGTGTGCTCTGTGTCCCTCAGTGTCTCAAGTGTGCTCTGTGTCCCTCAGTGTCTCTAGTGTGCTCTGTGCCCCTCGGTGTCTCTAGTGTGCTCTGTGCCCCCCAGTGTCTCCAGTGTGCTCTGTGCCCCCCAGCATCTCCAGTGTGCTCTGTGCCCCCCAGCGTCTCCGGTGTGCTCTGTGTCCCTCAGTGTCTCCAGTGTGCTCTGTGTCCCTCACTGTCTCCAGTGTGCTCTGTGCCCCCCAGTGTCTCCAGTGTGCTCTCTGTTTTTCAACATCTCCAGTGTGCTCTGTGCCCCCCAGCGTCTCCGGTGTGCTCTGTGTCCCTCAGTGTCTCCGGTGTGCTCTGTGTCCCTCAGTGTCTCCGGTGTGCTCTGTGTCCCTCAGTGTCTCCGGTGTACTCTGTGTCCCTCAGTGTCTCCAGTGTGCTCTGTGTCCCTCAGTGTCTCCAGTGTGCTCTGTGTCCCTCAGTGTCTCCAGTGTGCTCTGTGTCCCTCAGTGTCTCCAGTGTGCTCTGTGTCCCTCAGTGTCTCTAGTGTGCTCTGTGTCCCTCAGTGTCTCTAGTGTGCTCTGTGTCCCTCAGTGTCTCTAGTGTGCTCTGTGTCCCTCAGTGTCTCTAGTGTGCTCTGTGTCCCTCAGTGTCTCTAGTGTGCTCTGTGTCCCTCAGTGTCTCTAGTGTGCTCTGTGTCCCTCAGTGTCTCTAGTGTGCTCTGTGTCCCTCAGTGTCTGTAGTGTGCTCTGTGTCCCTCAGTGTCTGTAGTGTGCTCTGTGTCCCTCAGTGTCTGTAGTGTGCTCTGTGTCCCTCAGTGTCTCTAGTGTGCTCTGTGTCTCTAGTGTGCTCTGAGTCCCTCAGTGACTCTAGTGTGCTCTGTGTCCCTCAGTGACTCTAGTGTGCTCTGTGTCCCTCAGTGACTCTAGTGTGCTCTGTGTCCCTCAGTGACTCTAGTGTGCTCTGTGTCCCTCAGTGACTCTAGTGTGCTCTGTGTCCCTCCAGTGTCTCTAGTGTGCTCTGTGTCCCTCAGTGTCGCTAGTGTGCTCTGTGTCCCTCAGTGTCTCTAGTGTGCTCTGTGTCCCTCAGTGCCTCTAGTGTGCTCTGTGTCCCTCAGTGTCTCTAGTGTGCTCTGTGTCCCTCAGTGTCTCTAGTGTGCTCTGTGTCCCTCAGTGTCTCTAGTGTGCTCTGTGTCCCTCAGTGTCTCTAGTGTGCTCTGTGTCCCTCAGTGTCTCTAGTGTGCTCTGTATCCCTCAGTGTCTCTAGTGTGCTCTGTGTCCCTCCAGTGTCTCTAGTGTGCTCTGTGTCCCTCAGTGTCTCTAGTGTGCTCTGTGTCTCTAGTGTGCTCTGAGTCCCTCAGTGTCTCTAGTGTGCTCTGAGTCCCTCAGTGTCTCTAGTGTGCTCTGAGTCCCTCCAGTGTCTCTAGTGTGCTCTGTGTCCCTCTGTGTCTCTAGTGTGCTCTGTGTCCCTCAGTGTTTCTAGTGTGCTCTGTGTCCCTCAGTATCTCCGGTGTGCTCTGTGTCCCTCAGTGTCTCCATTGTGCTTTGTGCCCCACAGTGTCTCCGGTGTGCTCTGTGTCCCTCACTGTCTCCAGTGTGCTCTTTGCCCTCCAGGGTCTCTGATGCTCCCTTATGATCTCAGGGATGAACCTGCAAGTGTTAGTGAACTGCAGCAGAAAAAATTCAGGTCTCCTGTCCTGCCAGACAGGACTGTGCGGCAGAGCTATGTAAATTGCAGGACGGAATGGAGAGAAATGCCAATCCTTTTGGCAGATAAAGCAGCTTATATATATGGATTTCAGTTGTGTGCTGAGATGTTAATCTGGAGTTCATCTTTTAATTACACAGAAATGTCTGAAGATTTGCTGCTTCCTTATTATCAACTTTAATTTGTGGAAGCTGCATAGTCGGAGGCCTGCTTTAATCGAGGGGAATTTTAGAAATGCAGTTTGTTTTTATTATAGAGATTTAGGGCAGATTTCTCTGATATCAGCACACGCTTTGAATACATATAATGAAATCATCACGTTCTTCTCTACTCTCTGGGTATAAAGTAAGAAATGTAATTACAAAGTTACCAGGCACGGTTATCTGCAGCCGGCACAGAGCACACGGCTCAGGAAGTCCTGGAGATGGTGGATGTCCTACATCGGCCTCTCTCAGCCCAACACAGAGGAACCCCTAAAATAACATTCAGGTCCCAGGGGACCCCTACTAATAAATTCTATATCTACAGGTTAGAGGACATCCGTGTGATCAGTAAGGTGAGATACAAGAATAAGGAATGTGGGGAACTTGCGTGACAAAATTATTAGTAATTAGTAAATTATTAGTAATTATAAAAAAAGTAAGTTACAATAACAATCAAAACGAGCTCTAGATACATCCCATAAAGGATTCTTGTGCAGTGTTTGTCTGAGGGGCCAGTACAATCTCACTGCAGTATCATAGACTCCCATAGAACGTTGTAAGCATAGCTGTGTCATCTTGTGTCTTATTTCCGTTCATGTTTATTTTATCACTACCTATTCAACCTTACATTGCGAATGCAAACCTACATTTTTTGTTATTGCTGTATTACATAGCACCAGGGCTACTTGTTACGATATATTATTGTTTGTAAACTGCATTCTTTTCAATAAAAACTGTTGAGAGAAAAATCAAAACGAGTATCACTGGCTGGAAAAGAAATGTACTGTAGAGAGTAAAAATGATATTAACATAGTGAGTTAGAGAAAGCACCCTTACATTGGTGATCAGTGAGAAGAATGTTCCTTACATTGGTGATCAGTGAGAAGAATGTTCCTTACATTGGTGATCAGTGAGAAGAATGTCCCTTACATTGATGATCAGTGAGAAGAATGTTCCTTACATTGGTGATCAGTGAGAAGAATGTTCCTTACATTGGTGATCAGTGAGAAGAATGTTCCTTACATTGGTGATCAGTGAGAAGAATGCTCCTTACATTGGTGATCAGTGAGAAGAATGTTCCTTACATTGGTGATCAGTGGGAAGAATGTTCCTTACATTGGTGATCAGTGGGAAGAATGTTCCTTACATTGGTGATCAGTGGGAAGAATGTTCCTTACATTGGTGATCAGTGAGAAGAATGTTCCTTACATTGGTGATCAGTGAGAAGAATGTTCCTTACATTGGTGATCAGTGGGAAGAATGTTCCTTACATTGGTGATCAGTGAGAAGAATGTTCCTTACATTGGTGATCAGTGGGAAGAATGTTCCTTACATTGGTGATCAGTGGGAAGAATGTTCCTTACATTGGTGATCAGTGGGAAGAATGTTCCTTACATTGGTGATCAGTGAGAAGAATGTTCCTTACATTGGTGATCAGTGAGAAGAATGTTCCTTACATTGGTGATCAGTGGGAAGAATGTTCCTTACATTGGTGATCAGTGGGAAGAATGTTCCTTACATTGGTGATCAGTAGGAAGAATGTTCCTTACATTGGTGATCAGTGGGAAGAATGTTCCTTACATTGGTGATCAGTGAGAAGAATGTTCCTTACATTGGTGATCAGTGAGAAGAATGTTCCTTACATTGGTGATCAGTGGGAAGAATGTTCCTTACATTGGTGATCAGTAGGAAGAATGTTCCTTACATTGGTGATCAGTGGGAAGAATGTTCCTTACATTGGTGATCAGTGGGAAGAATGTTCCTTACATTGGTGATCAGTAGGAAGAATGTTCCTTACATTGGTGATCAGTGGGAAGAATGTTCCTTACATTGGTGATCAGTGAGAAGAATGTTCCTTACATTGGTGATCAGTGAGAAGAATGTTCCTTACATTGGTGATCAGTGGGAAGAATGTTCCTTACATTGGTGATCAGTGGGAAGAATGTTCCTTACATTGGTGATCAGTGAGAAGAATGCTCCTTACATTGGTAATCAGTGAGAAGAATGTTCCTTACATTGGTGATCAGTGGGAAGAATGTTCCTTACATTGGTGATCAGTGGGAAGAATGTCCCTTACATTGGTAATCAGTGGGAAGAATGTTCCTTACATTGGTGATCAGTCGGAAGAATGTTCCTTACATTGGTGATCAGTGAGAAGAATGTTCCTTACATTGGTGATCAGTGGGAAGAATGCTCCTTACATTGGTGATCAGTGGGAAGAATGCTCCTTACATTGGTAATCAGTGAGAAGAATGTTCCTTACATTGGTGATCAGTGGGAAGAATGTTCCTTACATTGGTGATCAGTGAGAAGAATGTTCCTTACATTGGTGATCAGTGGGAAGAATGCTCCTTACATTGGTAATCAGTGAGAAGAATGTCCCTTACATTGGTAATCAGTGGGGAGAATGTTCCTTACATTGGTGATCAGTGGGAAGAATGTTCCTTACATTGGTGATCAGTGAGAAGAATGTTCCTTACATTGGTGATCAGTGGGAAGAATGTCCCTTACATTGGTAATCAGTGGGAAGAATGTTCCTTACATTGGTAATCAGTGGGAAGAATGTTCCTTACATTGGTGATCAGTGGGAAGAATGTCCCTTACATTGGTAATCAGTGGGAAGAATGTTCCTTACATTGGTGATCAGTCGGAAGAATGTTCCTTACATTGGTGATCAGTGAGAAGAATGTTCCTTACATTGGTGATCAGTGGGAAGAATGCTCCTTACATTGGTGATCAGTGGGAAGAATGCTCCTTACATTGGTAATCAGTGAGAAGAATGTTCCTTACATTGGTGATCAGTGGGAAGAATGTTCCTTACATTGGTGATCAGTGAGAAGAATGTTCCTTACATTGGTGATCAGTGGGAAGAATGCTCCTTACATTGGTAATCAGTGAGAAGAATGTCCCTTACATTGGTAATCAGTGGGGAGAATGTTCCTTACATTGGTGATCAGTGGGAAGAATGTTCCTTACATTGGTGATCAGTGAGAAGAATGTTCCTTACATTGGTGATCAGTGAGAAGAATGTTCCTTACATTGGTAGTCAGTGGGAAGAATGTTCCTTACATTGGTGATCAGTGAGAAGAATGCTCCTTACATTGGTGATCAGTGAGAAGAATGTTCCTTACATTGGTGATCAGTGGGAAGAATGTTCCTTACATTGGTGATCAGTGGGAAGAATGTTCCTTACAATGGTGATCAGTGAGAAGAATGTCCCTTACATTGGTGATCAGTGAGAAGAATGTTCCTTACATTGGTAATCAGTGAGAAGAATGTTCCTTACATTGGTAATCAGTGAGAAGAATGTTCCTTACATTGGTAATCAGTGAGAAGAATGTTCCTTACATTGGTGATCAGTGAGAAGAATGTCCCTTACATTGGTGATCAGTGGGAAGAATGTTCCTTACATTGGTGATCAGTGAGAAGAATGTTCCTTACATTGGTGATCAGTGAGAAGAATGTTCCTTACATTGGTGCTCAGTGAGAAGAATGTTCCTTACATTGGTGATCAGTGAGAAGAATGTTCCTTACATTGGTGATCAGTGAGAAGAATGTTCCTTACATTGGTGCTCAGTGAGAAGAATGTTCCTTACATTGGTGATCAGTGAGAAGAATGTTCCTTACATTGGTGATCAGTGGGAAGAATGTCCCTTACATTGGTGGCAAGAATGTTCCTTACCTTGGTGGTCAGTGGGAAGAATTTCTCTTATATTGGTGGGCAGTGGGAAGAAGGCCAGTTACATTGGTGGTCAATGGGAGAAATGCTCTTTACTTTGGTGGTAAGGGGTCTATTGATATAGAATTGCCCCCCTTCCTTCCCCCTGCCCTTGTAGCTATAACATCCTTCTTCATTCTTCTGGGGCTTTCCACAAGATTTTGGAGGGTGGGAAACTGTGCCTATTTGTGAAGTCAGGTACTTATGTTGGATGAGAGGACCTGGAACACTATCAGCATCCCATTTCAGTCCAAAGGTGTTCAGTAGAGTTGAGGTCGGGGCTCTGTGCAGGACACTCAAGTTCCTCCACACCAAACTGGTCACACCATGTCTTTATGGAGCTGGCTTTGTACACAGGGGCATAGGCATGGTGGAACAGAAAAGGGTCTTCCCCGAACTGTTATCACAAGGATGGAAGAGGACAACAATCTTCATGGTCTTTGTATAATGGAGTATTAGCAGGACCCTTTAATCTGAGCACCTGAACTCCATCTTTTTTAGAGGGCGTCCACAAACTTTCATAGGTAGTGTAGGTGTGGTGGTCAGATGTCCATAGCCTTTCAGCCATATAGTGTATTTACCTTATAATTTAAAAAAAAAAATTTACAATTGTATTTTTTTTTGATGACAGTAAAGAAACATTGTAACCAAATAATACCTATCGATGTATTTTTATTTTTTTTATTGGAAGGAGGTTTGATAGATCAGAAGAGGCGGCCAATAATTACCTTCTACATTTCTATAGTGCAGCTCCGAGAGATCAGCAGATGTTTCAGGTTAAAAATGACACCGCCATTCGGAGTTTCCCAGGAAGCTGAGGAGCCTATATATTCATTATCGCGCCTCGTGTCGGGGAATCCCAGACCTCCACTGGGCATAGCGCAAAACATCCACGACAAGCCGGGATGACATAGATTAGGTTTATGACCCCCGAGCCGTGCCAGATCACCTGTTTTGTGAAACGCACGGCTGGATCTCTGGGGTTGAGAAGTATTATTGGAAATCTCAGGTTTCCTTCTAGGAGCGGAGCCAGGAAGGGGTTTTGGGGGGGGGGGGGGGGGACGATAATAGCCGTAGAAGAGGGCGAACTTGGCTGTTCGCGTCTGAAACCCAACACTTCAATGAAAAGTTTATGCCGTTCGAGTGACTCCATCCGTTTTAAGCCCGACGTGGAGCCCTGCCAACGAAAACAGTTGTGCTGTGAATTTTCTAGGCCAGCCTGTGGTCACGGCATTGTAGAAAATCCCCTCCCGCTTATGTGAATAAGGCCGGTGAGATCCCTTGCAGCAGACTGACTGCTCCGCGGCAGACAAATGAACGTTTTACCTCGATTTGTGAATTTTATATGCGGCTGGGGTCATAAAGACAGCAGCAGGACGTGGCTGGGGACAGGTGGTGCCAACATATGGGCAGACAGAAGGCAACATGATGGGGCGGGAGGGTGCTACAGCCTCTACAGCACAATTACTACACCATCTTCTCCACCCAGTGCTCATGTTAGCTCCAACTTAGGGTAATAGGAGGAGTGAGACCACCTGAAAGCAGCAAGGAAGACCCAAAACTCCAACATGGAGGAAGACAGAGCTCAAAACTTTAGCCCCCTTGAAATATAGGACAGCAGGTGACCCACCAAACAAGACCAATGAACTGGTCCTTTAAAATACTAATGTGCTTATTTTAAACTTGCTGATGGATATTTAATGTCAGAATCCTTTGACTGCTTCTTATTTAACAAGGGAGACGACCTATTTAGGTCTACCTCTGAAATGGCATCCCCTTTTTGTCCGCATCTCCTTCAAGATATTTTTCCTTTTTTCATTTTAGCTTTTCATGTTGTGCTTTGATTTTGATTGGAATTTCCTTTTAATTAGTTTAGCTATGTATGTCTTAATTAAAGAGTTATGACTTTGTTGGTGGATCTTAAAGGATGCTCTGAAGTTATAATGCTTTATTGGCCTTTATTGGCCTTGTTCTTGCAGCTACAGATACACCAATGGCATACTTATGCCGCGTACACACGGTCGTACTTTTCGTCTACAAAAGTCAGACAGCCTGTCCGGCAGACTTCCGGCAGACTTTCGGCGGACTTGCGGCGGACTTGCGGCATACTTTCTAACGAACGGACTTGCCTACACACGATCACACAAAAGTCCGTCGAATTCTTACGTGATGACGTACACCGGACTAAAATAAGGAAGTTCCTAGCCAGTAGCCAATAGGTGCCCTAGCGTGGCTTTTTGTCCGTCGGACTAGCACACAGACGAGCGGATTTTTCGACCGGACTCGAGTCCGTCGGAAAGTTTTGAAGCATGTTTCAAATCTAAAGTACGTCGGATTTGAGGCTAAAAAAGTACGTTGAAAGTCCGGAGAAGCCCACACACGATCGGATTACCAGCCAGCTTTAGTCCGTCAGCGTCCGTTGGACTTTTGTAGACGAAAAGTCCGACCGTGTGTACGCGGCATTACTTTTCCTGGCTGGACTGGTCCATGGCCCATACCCTACTGGGGTCTGTATCCATCCTCCTGGTCTGTACACCACTTTTGGAACCTCAAAGTTATGGCTTACCCATTCATCCAATGAAGATCCACTTGTTAACCCTTTACTGGCCTTGTTCCTGCAGATGGAGAAAACCCAACAGCAGACTTGCTTTTCCAAGCTGGACTGGTCCATAGGCTCTACCCTACTGGGGTCTGTATCCATCCTCCTGGTCTCTAAACCATTTCTGGAACTTCATAGGTGTGGTTGACCCATTCATCCAATGAAGATCCTCTTCCTACCTATTACTGGCCTTGTTCTGCAGCTGCAGATAAACCAACAGAGAGCTCACTGTACTTTTCCTGGCTGTACTGGTCCATGGCCTGTACTCTACTGGGGTCTGTATCCATCCTCCTGGTATCTAAACAACTTCTGGAACCTCATAAGCTTGGCTGACCCATTCATCCAATGAAGATCCACTTGCTTACCTATTACTGGCCTTGTTCCTGCAGCTGCAGATAGGTCAATGGCATGCTTATTTTTTCCTGGTTGGACTTGTCTGTGGCCCATACAGTACCCAGGTCTGTGTTCATTCTCCTGGTCTGTAAACCACTTCTGAATCTTCATCGGTGTGGCTGGCTCTTTCATCCAATAAAGATCCACTTTCTCATCTATTACTGGCCTTGTTCTGCAGCTGCAGATAAACCAACAGAGAGCTCACTGTACTTTTCCTGGCTGTACTGGTCCATGGCCTGTACACCACTTTTGGAATCTCATAGGTATGGCTGACCAATTCATCCAATGAAGATCCACTTGTTAACCCTTTACTGGCCTTGTTCCTGCAGATGGAGAAAACCCAACAGCACACTTGCTTTTACAGGCTGGACTGGTCCATAGGCTCTACCCTACCAGGGTCTGTATCCATCCTCTTGGTCTCTAAACCATTTCTGGAACTTCATAGGTGTGGCTTACCTATTCATACAATGGAGATCCTCTTGCTTACCTATTACTGGCCTTGTTCCTGCAGTTGCAGACAAACCAACAGAACTTACTGTAATTTTCCTGGCTGTACTGGTCCATGGCCCGTACTCTACTGGGGTCTGTATCCAATCCTCCTGGTATCTAAACCACTTCTGGTGGTATAGACTAATAATACTTAAGGGGAAGGAGGGAAGTCTGAACCACCCCCTGTGTTATCCAGTATCAGACCCCTGGGACTGGAGCCAGGATGGACTATTCTAGAAACAACACCCAACTGCTGGGACAGTCCCTGTTCTATAGATAAATAGATAGAATGATGATAGATAAGATAAGAACAGATAGATAAGTAGAATATGAACAGATAGATAGATAGATTAGATAAAATTATAGAAACAACACTTAGCTATTCCCAGATTCTAGCTATTCAACATTGCCTGTTCTACCAAGGAAACCCAACAGCACACTTGCTTTTCCAGGCTGGACTGGTCCATAGGCTCTACCCTACTGGGGTCTGTATCCATCCTCCTGGTCGCTAAACCTTTTCTGTAACTTCATAGGTGTGGCTGACCCATTCATCCAATGAAGATCCTCTTGCTTACCTATTACTTGCCTTGTTCCTGCAGCTGCAGATAAACCAACAGAAAGCTTTTCCTGGCTGTACTGGTCCATGGCCTGTACTCTACTGGGGTCTGTATCCATCCTCCTGGTATCTAAACCACTTCTGGAACCTCATAGGCTTTGCTGACCCATTCATCCAATGAAGATCCACTTGCTCACCTATTACTGGCCTCATTCCTGCAGCTGCAGATAGGTCAATGGCATGCTCATTTTTCCTGGTTGGACTTGTCTATGGTCCGTACCCTACCCAGGTCTGTGTCCATTCTCCTGGTCTGTAAACCACTTCTGAATCTTCATCTGTGTGGCTGGCCCTTTCATCCAATGAAGATCCACTTTCTCATCTATTACTGGCCTTGTTCCTGCAGCAGTAGATAAGCCAATGGCACACTTACTTTTCCTGGTTGGACTAGTCCATGGCCCATACCCTACTGCGGTCTGTATCCATCCTCCTGGTCTGTACACCACTTTTGGAATCTCATAGGTGTGGCTGATCCATTCATCCAATAGAGATCCACTTGCTCACCCTCTCCTGGCCTTGTTCCAGCAGATGGAGAAAACTCAATAGTATACTTACTTTTCCAGGCTGGACTGGTCCATAGGCTCTACCCTACTGGGGTCTGTATCAATCCTCCTGGTCACCAAAACATTTCTGGAACTTCATCGGTGTGTAAAAATCAGTAGCTAAGGACTAACGAGATCAGTGTTTTCATAAAATTGTGGTCTTCTTGACAATTGAGCCCCTCCTGGGACAACCCCACTGACGTGTTTCACCCATTGAATGTGTGCAAGCTGCCTTTACAGTTCTCCAGGACTGAGCAGCACTCGCACATCATTGCACGTGTACAGCTCTGTCTTGGAAGCATGCTTCCCACCATCAGAAGAAGAGGAATAGACAAGAGCTAGATGATGCGGGATGTCCTCCAACCAAGAAATGAGGCGGGGCTCTGTCTGACTTACTGCAGCTTCTAATGAACATTGTGAGAAGCTCACAGTGTGCAGTGAAATCAGAGGAAGTCATTCCAGCCCAGTAGAAGAGCCGCTAAACCTGGGCAAGACTGAAGGGAAGGCTGGAGTTCCACTTTAATTCTCCATCATCTACAAAAACGCAGATATAAGAAAAAAATGAATTTATCTCCCTTTTACGTTCCCTCCATCCCAAGACAATATTCTGCTTTTACCATTTCTTGAGATTTTTGTTTTTCTTTTCTGCTGCGTTCTCGCCAGAAATAAACATTATTCAGCTGAAATCTGGGAGCTCGGAAGGGGGGGTTACACAGATTTCCTTGTTGAAGGCGAAAGGCTAAAAATAAAAGGTGAGACAGAAAAGTGTATTTCAGTCAATGTCTGGGAGTGTTGGAGCGGCCGGCTCTGCGGGAGCCAGAAGTTGGTGGTCAGACACAGGGGAACCCCTCAGTTTCCTGCGGGGCGCCCATTAAAAACACAGGGTGCAGCGCCGGGCGCACAATGAACACAGCCGTTAATGAGGGTATTGTAGTGAGATGAGCCGCCCCATTCATACCGCCGGCCTGGAGTCAGAAACCTCAAAAATATGTTTTTCCAGCCTCACACCTCCTGTCTGGGGGGCTGGTATGGACTAATAAATACTTAACGGGAAGGAGGGAAGTCTGAACCCCCCCCCCTGTTATCCAATATCAGACCCCTGGGACCGAAGCCAGGACTGACTATTCTAGAAACACCCAACTGCTGGGACAGTCATAGATAGATAGATAGATAGATAGATAGATAGATAGATAGATAGATAGATAGATAGATAGATAGATAGATGAGATAAAATTATAGAAACAACACTCAGCTATTCCCAGATTCTAGCTATTCAACATTCCCTGTTCTACCAAGATAGATAAAAATGACTGTAGGGAGACATTAGAGTGTAAGCTCCTCTGGTTCCGAGATTGAGAGACTGGCTCAGCGATCTCTGTACAGCACTGTGGTATATGTCAGAGCTTTATAAATGTATAATAATAATAGCGTGTGACTGTGGGGGACATTAGAGTGTAAGCTCCTCTGGTTCAGAGATTATGTGACCGGCTCAGTGTTCCCTGTACAGCACTGCGATATATGTCAGAGCTACATTATCTCACAAAAGTGAGTACACCCCTCACATTTTTGTAAATCTTTTCTTCTATCTTTTCATGTGACAACACTGAAGAAATGACACTTTGCTACAATGTAAAGCAGTAAGTGTACAGCTTGTATAACAGTGTAAATTTGCTGTCCCTTCAAAATAACTCAACACGCAGCCATTAATGTCTAAACCGCTGGCAACAGACGTGAGTACACCCCTAAGTGAAAATGTCCAAATTGGGCCCAAAGTGTCAATATTTTGTGTGGCCACCATTATTTTCCAGCACTGCCTTAACCCTCTTGGACATGGAGGTCACCAGAGCTTCACAGGTTGCCACTGGAGTCCTCTTCCCCTCCTCCATGATGACATCACGGAGCTGGTGGATGTTAGAGACCTTGTGCTCCTCCACCTTCTGTTTGAGGATGTCCCACAGATGATCAATAGGGTTTAGGTCTGGAGACATGCTTGGCCAGTCCATCACCTTTACCCTCAGCTTCTTTAGCAAGGCAGTGGTCATCTTGGAGGTGTGTTTGGTGTCGTTATCACGTTGGAATACTGCCCTGCGGTCCAGTCTCTGAAGGGAGGGGATCATGCTCTGCTTCAGTATGTCACAATACATGTTGGCATTCATGGTTCCCTCAATGATCTGTAGCCCCCCAGTGCCGGCAGCACTCATGCAGCCCCAGACCATGACACTCCCACCACCATGCTTGACTGTAGACAAGACACACTTGTCTTTGTCCTCCTCACCTGGTTGCCCCCACACACGCTTGTCACCATCTGAACCCCATAAGTTTATCTTGGTCTCATCAGACCACAGGACATGGTTCCAGTAATCCATGTCCTTAGTCTGCTTGTCTTCAGCAAACTGTTTGTGGGCTTTCTTGAGCATCATCTTTAGAAGAGGCTTCCTTCTGGGATGACAGCCATGCAGACCAATTTGATGCAGAGTGCGGCGTATGGTCTGAGCACTGACAGGCTGACCCCCCACCCCTTCAACCTCTGCAGCAATGCTGGCAGCACTCATACGTCTATTTCCCAAAGACAACCTCTGGATATGACGCTGAGCACGTGACCTCAACTTCTTTGGTGGACCATGGCGAGGCCTGTTCTAAGTGGAACCTGTCCTGTTATACCGCTGTATGGTCTTGGCCACCGTGCTGCAGCTCAGTTTCAGGGTCTTGGCAATCTTCTTATAGCCTAGGCCATCTTTATGTAGAGCAACAATTCTATTTTTTTTTTTCAGATCCTCGGAGAGTTCTTTGCCATGAGGTGCCATGGTGAACTTCCAGTGACCAGTATGAGAGAGTGAGAGCGATAACACCAAATTTAACACACCTGCTCCCCATTCACACCTGAGACCTTGTAACACTAATGAGTCACATGACACCGGGGAGGGAAAATGGCTAATTGTGCCCAATTTGGACATTTTCACTTAGGGGTGTACTCACTTTTGTTGCCAGCGGTTTAGACATTAATGGCTGTGTGTTGAGTTATTTTGAGGGGACAGCAAATTTACACTGTTATACAAGCTGTACACTCACTACTTTACATTGTAGACAAGTGTCATTTCTTCAGTGTTGTCACATGAAAAGATAGAAGAAAAGATTTACAGAAATGTGAGGGGTGTACTCACTTTTGTGAGATACTGTGTATAAAACAGAGAAATGGATAGACAGAAAGGGTATGAATTCATAGATAGATAGATAGATAGATAGATAGATAGATAGGATGTCAGTAGAGATGCTGTAGATCGATAGATATGATCAGATGGATAGATGCTGTAGATAAATAGCCTTCCCATCTACTAAGAAAGATAAATGAGATAGAATTATAGAAACAACACTACATGGACATTCCCTGTTCTACCAATAGATACTAATTAATTAATTTAATTTAATTAAATAATTAATTCCGGAGTTCAGAGCACATCTGACCTTATTATCTGCTCATCTGGTGCTGTGGCTGATCTGTACAGCCAATCGGTTTGTACATTGTGGTGACACAGAGCGGTGAATTTGGTGTAGAATATAATACAGCCGATGTTTTCCTTCCACATGTTCAGCCTTATGATCTTCCTGGGATATTTTATGATCTGATTATACAGGATCAGTATTCTTTCTAATGAGGAATTGCTGGTTATCTCCTCTGGGCTGTGCTGGGGCCCGGCTCTCACTTAGAACTGAAAATTCTCCATACAGGTCGGGGTGCTCCCTCATTATCCCTCATTATCCCTTTTCTCCGCTTCCCTTCACTGCAGCTGAATATGTAATTATTATTACTTGTTATCTAGGAAGTTTGTGTTGCTGCTTTACATTATTCATCAACTGATAAATGGGAGATCCGTCCAGCTTGCAGCGAGGTTGTATATTGCCAACAGTTTGGAGTTTTGGCGAAACTTCAATTATTAAAGATGTAAGATTTCCAGATGTCTTGGATCTCTTTTGACACAGGAGATGGAGAGATACAAAGTAACATTGTTTACATTTATTGATCAGACAGGAGATAGAGAGATACAAAGTAACATTGTTTATAAAAATTGATCAGACAGGAGATAGAGAGATATAAAGTAACATTGTTTATAAACATTGATCAGACGGGAGATAGAGAGATACAAAGTAACATTGTTTATAAACATTGATCAGACGGGAGATAGAGAGATACAAAGTAACATTGTTTATAAACAGTTATCAGACAGTAGATATAGAGATACAAAGTAACATTGTTTATAAACATTGATCAGACAGGGGATGTAGGGATACAAAGTAACATTGTTTATAAACATTGATCAGACAGGAGATAGAGAGATACAAAGTAACATTGTTAATAAACATTGATCAAACGGGAGAACGACAGTTACAAAGTAATATTGTTTATACACGTTGATTGGACAAGAGATAGATACACCTCACCCACCATCCTCTCAGTGGCGCTCGCTATCTGTTCTCAGGGCTCGCCTCTGAATATCTATTACGGGGATCTCAGAAACATTGGCAGCAGTTCCCAGCAGTATCTGATGATATAATTTCTGGAGGTAATAAAACTTGGGGGGTGGGGGAGGGGGGGAGACCAATGACAGCTCCGACTCATAATTCAGGCTGATGTGGGTTCTCATCTCGGTGAGACCTCCACATGACGGGGTGTGAAATTCTGTCACCTCCTGCGATATTCCTGGATCTCCCATTCCATTTGCCGATGTGACTAAACGCCGCACCTCTTAACCTTCACAAAAATGCAGCTCCGCACACGCGTTGCGTATGGCGAAAGATTGTCCCGGAAATCCACATCTCATTCATTTATTCTTGATTTTCTCTCGTAGGTGGAAACCTTGTTATTAATATTTTCATCATCATTATTTATTATCTTATTTATACAGCAGCGGCGGTTAATAAAGCGCTAACAATAAAAGTGGTGCAGGAAAAATAAGGTTTGACTTCCCTCATTATAGAAGTACTTTTTCTCCTTCCTCTTCGGCCTCATCAGCAGGTGACACCATGAAAAGATGAACCTCTCTGGGTGTCAGCTCTCTGGAATTCTGGGTAACAATGAAGCTTACACACTAGGAAAAGGAGCCTCATTTTTTTTTTTAAAGTGACGGTTATTTTCAGCTGAGCCCAATAAGACATCATCACCGGGTCTCTGCGCTTCTTAATGCAATGCGGTCAGATCATGGCTGGTGGGAGGGGCTGGAAGGGGGGCTGTACATAAAACTTCACAGCACCCCGCCTCAGTCCTCCTCTCAAGAGCCCTTCGTCCTGATACAAGCAGTGGGAGGGGTTATGAAAATATCAAAATGTCTCGGTGGGTGGGTATCAGTCTGGAGGAGTGGGCGTTCCTATGGGCGCTTTGTAATGCCCACATGTGGTGCTGAGTCTCCATGATTTGAAAGACCTGATATCCAATGATTGAAAAGGGGGGCGGGCCAGGGACAGTCAAACTGGGTAGGAAAGTTCTAGATCAGGGCTAGGCAACCTGGGACCCTCCAGCTGTTGCAGAACTACAAGTCCCATCATGCCTCTGGAAGGAATTGTAACTTCCAGCCTTGCAATGCCTCATGGGAAATGTAGTTCCACAACAGCCGGAGGGCCCCAGGTTGCCTACCTAAGCTTTAGGTGATGCTGGACGTCCTCCATTCAGGACTTGTTGCAACTTCTACTGAGAAGCTCT